>CM074433.1:16397500-16695000 GCA_037101425.1 Elopichthys bambusa | reverse complement strand
CTCATCTCCCATTCCCTTTAAAAGCCGCTTGCACCATGGCGGATTGCTACATGGCGGAATATAGACACTGTCAACCTGACGAGTCAGTTTAAATACATGTGTGTATTGCCACGACTGTAATTAGCCAATTTAATTCATCATTACTGAAAATAGGTAATTCTGATACATGCAATGGCATGTAGGCATTTTATCTTTATGTACACAATAATAATCTTTTACATTGTAATCCTTTTATTTTTAATATTTGGCATGTTTGTGTGCTGCTGCTCGTCCCTGTGTGTGTAACAAGCAGAGTGTATGTGCGTTGTACAGCCACCTATAGGCGAGTATTACTAACACGCCCTTTAAATAACAAATAAAAAATACTGTGCCATTGACTTTACACCAGGTTTTTGTTGGTCAATGGTGCAGTCATTTTCAGTTGCCCCAAAATAGCAACATGCCAACAATGTGCCTGAACACGCTTCGTTTTCAGACCAGCACGCCCATGGGCGAACAGATGGGTGCGAGTGCATTTGCTATTTAAACAACATGGCCACTGGACATGAAAATGATAACTGATTTGGGCTGAAATTAGCAAAAAACAATGGCGTTGCATTGCGCCGGGTGTATGATAGGGCCCTAAGACCTTAATATCAAAATGAAGTGAATTAAGTGATACCAAGCACATTGACTGCGTCAGAAAATCTAAACTCACCTGGTACAGTATTGCATCTGCGTTGTGGAGAGATCAGGTACGAGTCCCGTGAATCACGAGTCACGAAAAAAGAGCTCAAAGACTTGTAGAAGCAAGCTAAAATGGCATGGTTGCTTTAGCAAATGTTTTTATCTCACACTTGTTTTGTTTTTTTTAACACTATCGTAGGTGGTTCGTTATCTTCAAACGCAATAAAACATTAACCTTTTAGTGCCACAATTCATTTTCAAACTGTACAACCACCAAGTATTAAATAGTTCTCACATACACATTCATCTATTTCAGAGAAAATTAAACACAGTTTTAGCGCTACCCACTGCATATTTTATTTTGAAAGTGCTGCAAAACGTTCAAAAAGCAACATGATATCATTTTAGATATCAGGCCTGAGAAGCAAACTAAAAGTCCATAAAAAAGAAACTAAACAAACAAATAACTGAATAATCCTGACAATATGAGGGGAAAATGTGCAATTATCTTCAACAACAACAAAAAAAGATTATTTCTTATCTCACATTAATTCTGCGTGCTTTACACATACATTAATACATGGAAATCTAAGCATTTTGCCATTCCCATTAACCTTTTTTTTTTTTTTTTTTAGCACATAGTGATTTTTCTAAACAAATAGCTACAATTATCTTTGAGAATGAGAGAGCTGAAATAAAGTTTATACTTTATAAAATGGAACACATTTTCCCACTTTATTTCATTTGAATTGGCATAATTTCTTTATAACCCTCTTAATGTGTGAAAATGCTACAGCCATTAACATATATATATTTGTAACCAACTTATCATTTAGAGAAGTTTGTGAAACCTGCCTAGTCACCTTGTGCAGACATAATGAATATGAATGAACCATAATGATCATGTAAAATATGAGGCACACACACACACACACACACACACACACACAAACTGGCATATTGCAGCGCTTTAAGATCTCAGAGAAGCTGCAATATACAGATTGTGGATGATATGTGACTGTATGTATATGAAAGCACAAGAGTGATTAGATGTTGCAGTTTTTCCAATGTATTTCAGTTTGTGAATGTACATCATTTATGATATTTAAGAACTGCAGGGGAATATAGTTAGACATAAAACACATGGTCTTGGTAAGCATAAAATCTGGTAGGAAATGAATCATGTACATTTTAATACACACAGTCATGCATATTCCACATAGTCGCACAGATAATGACGGTACATTAAATGTACCTCCGTTTTTCTAAGGGGCCAGGTTTCATAATCGAGCCAGTCATGGTCTCAGTGTGCATTTACTGTACAGTCATGCGACTCGCTTGATCAAATTTGCGTCCCAGTTCTTGACTCGATAATGGAATATCGAAGGCCTAATCCGATTGATGGTGATCCATCAACGTCAACGTCAGACACAGGACGCCACACTTATTTGAACGGACGGCAGGTTTCCAAGCAGACATTGTAGGCCTCAATTTGGTTTGCGGATAAATAAATAAACACAACGGCACTTGTCTGGAAAAGAACAGATTGTCGAACAGCTGGTGTCAATGAGCAGAATCACAAAAGCATGTAACTGCTTCGTAACGGAAAAATGGTAAATACTCCATTCTTTCCTGAAACCAACTCCCTCTTGTGCCATTGCAGGAATTTACACCTACAGTAGGTCTGCCAGAGCCTTTTAAAGACCTCAACAAATGAAAAAAAAGAGGCAGATTTGTGGATGTTAATCAATGCCTGTTAGCTTTGAGATCATCTGCAGTATATGCTAGTATGGTTTATTTACTATTATTACATTTATTCACATTTTGAATTAGCTTTTTTTATTCAGTTTTCATTTTAATTTTAGTTTGTTTGTTATTTTGTTATGTGCTTTTGTCATTTTTATTAGTTAAATTCTGTTTAGCTTTTATTTATTTTCATTCAGTTTTAGTAATTTTAGAACTAGAACTATATTTTAAATTTGTTAGCTGCCAAGGCAACATTTTTAAATTTCATTGAATCTTGTTCTAAGTTTAAGATTTTCTTCAAAAATTCTAATTTATATATTTTTTTCAATGAAACAAGAAACATTGTAATATTAAGTTTTAATTAACAATAACAACACTGTAGTATACTCTATAACACTCTATAAGTGCAGATATTATGTACGAGACAGTGACATGGTGTTTATTTTTGTTTTGTTTTTTTTGGTCCGGATGCACCTTTTCATAAGTGTGCTTATGTATATCGAAATTAAATGTAATAAAAAAAAAAAAATAAATAAAGATAAAAATAATTTGTTTGTATCATGTACTGGTATCCATGGATATTCATAAAATCTTGGTTAGTTTAAAAAAGTATTATTGTGGTTTGACATTTCTTAGAAAAAAAAAAAAAAAGAAGAAGCAATTTCCTGCTTACTCATATTTGGGTTAAGACAGGGTTAGTTCAGGCTGTAAAATGTCATTGTCAAAGGTTGCTTTTATAGTTAAAATCCAAAAACGACGTGTGACGTAGAATGAACAATAATACAAGACTTTAATAAACACAGAGAAGAAGATTAAAACACAATCCACATTACATTAACATGAAGGTAGGAGGAGCCAAGGTGAAGAAAGGAGGCACTAGAGCAGAGAGAGGAGGAGCAGGAGGATGACCCAGAGCCATGACAGGATGAAGGTCCACAGAGGAACCGATGGAGGAAAGAGCCATGGAGCCAGGGAGACTGGGGTGGAGCTGGTGGAAATAGATAACCAGGGGGAGGCAAAGAGCCAAGGACCCAGGACGACACAGAAGGCCTGGAGGGCCACGGTGGAGCCACAGGTGGCCGTGACCGAGGTGGAAGTGTGGACTTTGCAGACTGGGGTGGAGACGTGGGAGTGAGGACAATGGCTGAACCGGAGGGAAGGAGGAGCCTTGCAGAGCCAGAGACGTGGAGGGTCAAGGTGCAGCTGCTGACTCATATGTCTGAGGCAGAACCAGAACGACGATGAACCAAGGCATAGCCAGAGAGACAAAGGAGCCTCGCGGAGCCTGAAGGATGACAGTCCATGGTGGAGTCGAGGGAGCGTTGAGCCAAGGTGGAAAGGTAGGATGGGTGGGACCATACACAATGAAGGAAACTTGGTGCTGGACGATGAACACTTGGAGCTGAACTTAACCACTGATGACATAGACAACTTGGAACTGGCCGTATCCAGCGATGATTTAGACGACTCGGAACTAGGCTTATCCTGCAATGACTGAGATGACTTGGAACTGCACCACCTCATTCAGCTCATCACATAATAATTCCTCATCCAGTATTAAATTGGTCAAGCTCCAGCTTTTATTATGCACCTTAGCCAAGGGAGTGTGGGTGGGGCTCCAATTCATGCTATGATGGACGCTGTTGCCGGCTTGCACACCTGTACAGACACCGTGTTGGGCTTGGGTTCCGTTGCGGCCATGGCTGACGGCTGGCTGGGCTCTGGGTCCAGAGTGGGGGTGGCGAGGTCTTCCTCAACATGGCAGACAGTGAAATGTGAGCCACACTGCACCAGCACCCACTCCACATACTTGGCAAAGCTCCTTCGAGGATCATCCACGGGCGGGAGTGCCTTCGACCGCTTGCTGAGCCCAGCGTGATAGAAAATACGTAGTGAGCGGTCGGGGTAGTAGGTGAGGCATGCCAGATGGAGAAAGTCCCTCGTGTGATGATTGAGGAAACGATCCCTTTGCTCCAGCAGGAAGAAGTGAACAGCGGGGATATCCATGCTAATTTTCGCCATTTAAATTCTTTCTTTTGGCCATGTGTTCTGTCAGGAGTTGCATGTATAGTTAAAATCCATAAACAATGCGGATGAAGAATGAATGATGATAAAAGACAACACAGAAAAGATTATTACAACACAATTTACATAACATTAACACAAGACAGTGAACTGAAGACACAGAGGGCAAAGAGACACAAGACACCGAAGACAAAGAGTCTATACACAGGAAGATGGCAATCAATGAAACAGGGAACAGATGAGAACTAATGAGAAATTATGACAACTAATGAATGACTAGAACTCAGACAAATGGATGAAAACTATGACTGGAAACTAAACAAAACAGTGAAACAGAACATATTTGTAACAGTCATGTAGTGTGACATTTTTGAATGTTGTGTGGTATGACGATTTATTTGAATAAGTCAATGGAATAAAAATACTTTTCACCTTTTATTTGTTATATTTAATATATTTGTTTAAAATAATGATTAAGATGTGTACTCTCTCTTGTATCCAATAGGGCATATGGGTACCACTTTACAATAAGGTCTCATTTGTTAACATAAGTTAATGCATTAACTAGCATAAACTAACAATGAGCAATTTATTTCTACATCGTTTATTAACCTTTGTTCATGTTAATAAATGTTCGGTTAATAAAAATGTAGTAAATGTTGATATTAACATTAACTGAGATTAATAAATGTTATATAAGTATTGTTCATATTAAATAATGTAGGTAACTAATTTTAACAAATGTAACCTTATTGTAAAGTATTACTGTAATATACTTTTTACTTGATTTTTACAACAAATGAATTTTTTTATAGCCATAAAATTGAAACTTTTCTTGAAAAATGGCATACACCTTTCAAAACCAACATGTCAGTCTTTGTCAGTCTTCACACATATGATTACGTTGACACAAAAAAGGAAACTGCTCATCGAGCATATTTAATGGGGTCTTTAAATTCCATTTTGCCACATAATCTCAAATGCATTGCAAACCTCATAAACCACTCATGATTTTAAAATTTCATGGAAGTTTACAAGCATTTTAACCACGCAAAGCAATTAAATGCGTGTTGGAGTATAAGGCCAGGCTATTTACCTGCTGCCCCGCGGTGGAGTTTCGCTTAATTACTCTAATGCTGACGAACAGCAGCTATTCTCATAGACGCTCTTGTATTGTTCAATTACTCTCCAAATTCTGTGCTCTTTGCTAGGGGCGTAAAACTCTAGGTTTTCATTAAATAAAATGAATACTGTGATGTTGCCAAAGCCACCCACATAAGCAACCTCCCAGGCCCCTCAGGAAAGATTGTGGGGGGATTCAAAAGCTCATGCATGAGTAAGACAGATTTGGGGATTTTCTTCATAGATATAGGCGAAGAAAAGGGTTTGGCGATGTGTTACTTGTACACGCTTTTCAATCATGGATAAGAAGGCTAGAGTTAGTGGTGTATTATGACAGTGCGGACAGCTGAGATTACAGTGGCTCATGGGCACTGCTCAACAAATCACTCTAGATAAGGACAGATAATTCACAGTTATGGTAAGAGAATGGAAAATGAAGGCACTGTTAAACCAAAAATTAAAGTATGAATTTGGAGATAGTGTTGACATTTTAAACAGCAACCCAAATATGTTTACTTTTTATCTCTTACTTTTTATTTATATGAAATGTAAAGTTAATAGTTATGTAGACTGGCAGTTTCACCGGCACCAGCTCTGTAAGGAAAGACCTAGTAAAACATAGTAGTTTGACTTTGTTTGTTCTCCCAACAATGAAGACTAATGTGTTATACTATACACTCACCAGCCTCTATATTAGGTACACTTGTTCAATTGCTCATTAATGCAAATATGTGTAAGACTGGTTTTCCTGCCAAGACAGAACAGGAAATCAAACACCCTACAATAAAACTCACTATTACTAATCTGGAGAGAAGATCTCAAAGAAGGAGCAGAGGACACTGCCTTCTCTCATCGCTTATCTATGCATCCCCCTCTACCTACTCCCTCTCCTTTCCCCCTGACTAAAGTCACTGAAAGTTCACTAAGAATGTCTATACATATACCACATATGATGTATCTTGTAAATCAGTTTTTTTTTTTTTTTTTTAACTTTCATGTTTGGTATCATTTTAAATGTCTCAGAGCGATTGGTAAAATGGTGTCAATTTCACAGCAATCGCTTATATTACGAGAGAGATTGAAACAGGAGAACAGGAGAATTCTGTTCTCCTGTTGAGGGTGGTGTCCCTTCAAGATACCCCGAAAACCAGGTGCAACCCTTTGGGGCACATAATATGCCCAACACAATTCCAGAAATATCTGTGTAGTAAATATTTACAGCTCTTTTGTTCTGGATTGGGTGTTTAAGGAATACTGGCAAAACAGTCTTTGGGATTCTGTAACCAGAAAACCCCCACGCAGTGCTGTGTCACACTTGGTCCTTTTCAGGGGTCTAAACGCGGTTCACGTGATTTTTGACCCATATGTGAGCACTCCAAACAATCTCAGACCCCTTAAAAACAAACCGAACCGAGACCATCTCGGGAGGTGGTCTGAGTACAATTCGATTTCATCTTACAGTACGATTCGCTAAAAACATTCCGCTCTTGGCTCACTTGATTTTTTCATTTGCAAATTCCAATGTAGTTTGGTCATCAGATGCCTCCATACAAATCAGCTGTTCATCGTGGCTGCCTCTTCTTTCAGATCTCTACAAATTATTTGTTCACAAAGTACACTTGTGATCATAGAAAACCAGCTGTCACAGCGAGTGTACTAAACTGAATTATCTGTAGCGCCTTATTGCGTTTAAAGTATCAAAACACTCTAGGTTCACATAAATAGGCTTTGTCTAAAGTGAATGTATCTGGGAAAGAAATTGTGTATGTTTACAAAATATTGGATCCATGCATTACTGTAGTTCTTAAAGTGATAAAACAATCACTTAATAAAACAATTAGTAGAATCAGTATACATTTTATTCATACAGTGAAGAATATTCAGGTTTATTTTTTATTTTTTTTCATTTGATTATTTAATTTCTTACTTGAATGTTGTTTTTAGATATATCTACTGTACATGGAAGTTTTAAAGTACTTTATTTCATTTGCATCTTACTTTTATTGTATTTGTCCTTGTTTTTTTTTTTGGTTTTTTTTTTTTTTTTTCATTTTTGTTATCATTGCCTTCTGCAATAAAAAGCGTGATTCAAGGAAAACAATTCAAAATAAATGTTATTTACAAAGATGAATGTGTGATATAGTGCAAGAATACGGATGTAATATTGCAACAAAATGTATATTTTTGTGCAAAAGATAACCACCTTAAGCTCATTCAAGAGCATTTATAGCAATGTTGTTTTACAAAATAATTGATAATAATAATAATAATAATCTTTACAAACTAATTTCTTGCACAAAATGTAAGTGAATGGGATCAAATTTTGAAGGCCATAGGGTCAAACAATCAAACACTGAACTGGACTAGATCCAAAAAGCAACAGTATGAACACAAAGAGGTCTGAGACCACATTCCTACTTAAGTGGACCAAAAAAAAAAAAAGAAAAAAAAAAAAAGATCTGAGTTCTCTTTCAGGGACAGGGACAGTGTGAACGTAAAGAGAACTAGATCCTTTTTTACTTGGTTCAACTCTTAGGTTTATCTTTGAGCAGTTGATGTTATGTATTTATTTCTGAATTTGCTTCTAGTTGTTTAATTATGTAATTGGCATGATGCATTTTACCTGACAAATATAATGTTATATTTGATATATTCTGTATTCAGAATCATTATGAAATCATTATGATCAGTAGTGGAGTCTGTTGTTTCACACAAATATGTGTCCAGGAAAGGTCAAACTAAAGGCCCAATGAAAGGAGCATGTGGCACATCATGTGGGACCTTTTGATTTTTGTCCATCACTGACTAAGCAAGTTGCAGTAACGTGACTAAAAAAACGACACTTTTTGTTCTGAACAAGCAGGTGGCGGCTGAACTTAAAGGTATTAGGAAACCCTGCACCCTCTGACTTAGATCAGACTGGCGTGTTTGTGACCATGAGATTGACGTAACCCTGCCGACGTGCAACTCTATGTGACATCAGGTCCCTGATGAACAAAACGTTGAAGAGTAAGGCAATGCTAGAATAATCAAATATCCAAATTAATTCATAATCAATATTAATGGTTAGTTCCTCATTTAAATTTAAAGGGGTGGTTCATTGCGATTTCACTTTTTTAACTTTAGTTTTGTGTAATGTTGCTGCTTTAGCATAAACAGTATCTGCAAAGTTACAGCGCTGAAAGTTTCTGTTTATGGACTACAACAAATGGCTGGTAGGAACTACAACGAGCTTCTTCCCGGGTTGGTGACATCACTAACCCTAAAATTTACATAACCCTACCCCCGAGAACACGCAACAAAGGGGTGAGGCCATGTTACTGCATTACAGAACATAACACAAATGCAATAGCATGTCATAAAAGCAGGATGACAAAATGACAAGTTATAACCGTAATTAAACTAAACTATACCTGTTCTATCTTCATGCAGCATATTCTCTGGCTCTGTAAGTATCTCACGAGCGATTTATAAATTATCATGACAGAATATGCTAATCAATGACTTTAAGATAGTTAACTCCACATCAGCTACATAAATTCAACTAACCATTCAACTGTTCTGTTGCATTCAAAATGTTGTCGCCATCATTGTCCGACTCCGTTTTGAACACAAAAGGCTGAACAGTTTCTGAAATTTTCAGTGAGTCTGCGTGAAGTAATGTGAGGCGCTGCTAAGTGCTAACAAGAGCTCCTGAAACTCCGCCCCCTTTTGAGAGCAGCAGCTCATTTGCATTTAAAGGGACACACAAAAACTGAGCATTTTTGCTCACCCTCAAAAAGTGACAAATTTAATATGCTATAAAAAATGATCTGTAGGGTATTTTGAGCTAAAACTTCACATACACACTCTGGGGACATCAGAGACATTATACCACCCCTTTAATTATCATTCGAAATTGGAGTCCGATTAATCACGGAGCTAAAGTAAAATTGAAACTAAATTCTAATAAATTAAGTGAACTTTACAGAAGCGGAAGTAAAAGACCTACACGCTCCGTTGTTAACCAATGGGTGGTCCTTACATACAGTATGTAATCAAACAATCACATGGGAGCAACTCATAGCATACAGACATGGTCAAGACGATCTGCTGAAGTTCAAACTGAGCATCAGAATGGCAAAGAAAGGTGATTTAAGTGTGTGTAAGTATTTCAGAAACTGCTGATCTACTAGGATTTTCACACACAACTATCTCTAGGGTTTACAGAGAATGGTCCTAAAAAGAGAAAATATCCAGTGAACGGCAGTTCTGTGGGAGAAAATGGCTTGTTGATGTCAGAGGTGAGAGGAGAATGGCCAGACTGGTTGAGCTGATAGAAAGGCAGCAGTAACTCAAATAACCACAGATGGGCAACAGCAGAAGAAGACACACTGGGTGCCACTCCTGTCAGCCAAGAACAAGAAACTGAAGCTACAATTCACACAAGCTCAAACGTTGCCTAATGAGTCTTGATTTCTGCTGTGACATTCAGATGGTAGGGTCAGATTTTGGGATAAACAACATGGAAGCATGGATCCATCCTGCCTTGTATCAATGGTTCATGCTGCTGGTGGTGTAATGGTGTGGAGGATTTTTTCTTGGCACATTTTGGACCCCTTAATACCAATTGAGCATCGTTTAAATGCCACAGCCAAACTGAGTATTTTTGCTGACCAAGTCCATCCCTTTATGACCACAGCATTGTCATTTATTGTTATTTATTTCTTTATTTATGCATTTATTTTATATTTAAATTTTTCTTTTTGTGGTCCACAAATAAGAGATGATGATGATGAACATTTTGTGGTAAAAAGGCACATACATTAACAGGCACAGACATTAAAGGGAGACTTTGAAAATAGAAATGCAGATAACATATCTTAATATAAAATTGTCATTAAACATAAAATAAGGCTCCATATAAAGTGTTTCATGAGTTATCTTGATTGAATCATGTCCCAACCTACGTGCTGAATGAGATATAGTATAAAATGGTTTGCGAATGCTGTTTCATGTTGATTTTAATGGTGGTGTTTTGAAAGGCCTTCTACAGTGTGATCAAATCTACCTATTACTGTGAGTAACCTGCAACCATTAACCCCACTTTCCATGTCACACTTCCAGAAGCAAATATTTAGTTTGATCTGTTCATTAATGATTTATACCTTTAAAGTTGTTCCTTTTAACAATATCATGTCGAGTAGACCAGGTTTATTTCCCTGTGACCAGATTTACCATCAAGCATCCTCTGGAGAACATAACCCTCATTTGAAATGGATTAGCCTACTGAATTATTCAGCATATTGGTCATGTGACACTTGTTTCCAACAGTTCTGAAATATTAATACACACTTTGAAAAGAAAACAACCAAAATTGCACTTATAAGTATGCAAAATAGAAATATTTTTTATTTATTACAACCAAAGCCATTTTTCCCTGACACATATCTTTAAGGATCCTCTTCAACAGCTTTAGTTTATTTTTTTTTTTAAACAATATACTTTGTAATGCTCAAAAACATTCCATGAACAATCCTCTTTAACAAAAAAAAAAAAAAGATATTATTTATTTAACAAAAAGATTGCATTATTTACAGTGGAGGAAACGAATTAATATGAAGCGGTTAAAAGTCCTTGTGCAGACACGCGCAGACTTTTACTTTAAAGCACTTCAGATTAATGAACCGTCCGAACGAACCGATTCTCCAAATGAATCGGACTTCATACTACTTCACTTTGGTGAGTGCGTTTTCAGTAATACTACATCAGTTCGCGTGGCTGTAAAACTGTTCTCACTTTTCAGTTTAGCCAATATAAAAGTGTACATGAATAAGGAGGCGCAAATAGAGCGGAAATATATGACGCCAGCCGTCTTATTCACTTTTTTAACGAGCGGGTGCGACCGTTTTTAAATGGAAAGTTCAAGGCTTCCGGTGTTAGTCGCTTCCAGTTAATTTAGCTGTATAAAAACAGTCCTTTATGCTACTTTTTACTAGGAGCACTGTAGCTTCTTAACTGAAAATTTTAGGAGCACAAGCAGAACATTTAGGGGCACACTTTAAATCGACCTGTAGCGCAGTTATTCACATTTCCCCCATTTTGACTGTATTACTGACAAATGTCTTCGTAATAAAATAAAACTGCACATGGTAACTTCTGTAAGTCTATTTAAGTTTGCAAGGCTCCAGACTAACATTTGAGGGCAGCATTGTCATTCATAATGTCTAAATAATAATTCAAAACGATCGAAAATATAATAGGGAGTGGAAATGTCAGCCACCTGCTGGTTACAATGGGAATTTCATGTCTTTTTTTATTTTTAAATAAGTGCGACTTTTCCTACATGTTGAACATTTTTGTTTTATAAATTGGGGTAATCTATGAAGGATGAACAAATAATGTTTTGGTCATCACATTAAAAATAACAGTTAAATATGATGTTTTGAAGTGCTGGAAAAAGAAAAAAAAGTAGGCTACTTGAAAGCATTTTACTATTCCTGCCAAAATTCCATGGTTACAGTTAGTGTTACTACATTAAATCCATGGTGAATGGCACAATGTTTCTCCCGGTTTCCACGTCAGTGCTGTTTGACCTTATATCTACAGTTAATAACAGAGAACTCTCTGCTGAATTTGAATCTTTCAGCGCTGTTATTAATTCTGTGGCGAATTCGAATGCTTTCTTTACTGGATCTCCCAGCGCTGTGTAGTAACAGTGTCGTGTAAACAAGATCGGCTCGTGAATAGCTTGCGTCTCTGCACTGACATTGGTCTAAACTGATAAATGGTTGTGAAGCACAAATGAGTAGCGCAGTTTAGTTCCGCTTTCTGCACTGACATTGGTCCAAACTGATAAACAGTCCGCGAAGCATAAATGAGTCATGCAGTTTCTTTCCGCTTTCATTACATTTGCTTTTTGATGTTGGGCAACGTTATGATGGTCGCATCAGCGCAAAACACGACCATTTAGTCGCAGTCTGGAGCCCTGCAAACTGATATTTGCTTTTATATTGTTTTACTTTATTATTGTAATCAAGAACACACTGGTTTGTGGCACTTTGTTATTCTTGTTATTTACATCAGCTAATGAATCGGAGGTCTCGCATTATTTCCATATTCACAGGAAATAACTTGTAAGGTGGAAAAATAAGGCGGATATCTCTACATGATTTCAAACTATTAGCTTTTCAGTGCTTGGTGCTAAATGCTGCTTTTGGGACTCCATTAATAGCATAATGAGCTATGACTGAGCTATGATTTAATTGCATTAATATTTACACTAGGATTTGAGGCGTTTTTTGCTTGAGTCTTTACATTTTTTTATATGCCTGCTATGTAAAGTTGATTATTGAGCTGTTTGTGGTAGTTCAAAAACGCCATGAAGCAGAAATCTGCACTAAATATAGAAAACCATATCAAAGCTATTACAAATTAATATTTTTCACCAAATATTAAGAATATTTAACACTAAAATGAGTAATTGTTTAATGTTTTTTTTTTTTTTTTTTTCTCTAGATGTTTGAATAACCTTTTTGTGTAGTGACCCCAGCTAAATGAATCAATAAAAATCAATAAATAAATCAATAAATGAATCATTTTTGGGTGAACTATTCCTTTATATTCATGTAAGAAAAATCTCATTGTCTTAAAGCTTTCTCTTGGAGAAACTTTTTGATAAAAGTGTTTTAGGCCCAAGGTGCCATTTTGCTTTCAAAGCACACATGTGTAAAGAAGATGGTTTTAAAATCATTTTAGTTCTATCACTCAGGCAGCTGAATATATGAAATAAATAAAAGAAGTCAATACAACGGACATTCACTGCTTTATTTTCCACACACCGATCACCTGCTAATGGATTGTATTTTGGTGTAAAAGAGGATGTTCTTTGTTTTGGGATTTGGTTTGTAGAGGGTTTCCCCAGGTCCTCATCAGCAACAGCAGGACATGAATTGGTTACCTGCTGTTTCCTGTCAGCGGCTGAGCTGTGTTAAAGAGGTCTAAAGTGATGAACGATTCCACACCGGCTAGTAAAAGCAATCTTTCTCATCCAGCGCTTATTAAACTGGGAGGCCGGCATGTTTGTCTCGTGGGTAAAACTGACTCTCCAGGAAAATGCTTCATTGAGACTCTGTGCATGTGCCACCAGTTGAAATGTGGGACTTCTGGCTTTCCTCAGCAAATACTGATACAAGCAATTATTTGGAAATTTGAATTGTCAATCAGTGTATCTTCTAATTAATTTGATTATATAATTTTATTTATTTTTTTTTATTAGTTGAAAACTAATTATTTTAATGTCACATTTTATTTGGTAGTTTAAGCCCAGGTTCCTTATTTGTCATGGGAGAAAAATGTGTCAGATTAAGATACACCAATGAATTATTCAAATGTCCAGCTAATTGCTAATATTATTACTTAGTTACTTAAAACAGATACATGTACATTAAGAAATCATGGCTATGTTACTTATAAGCCATATGTAACATTTAGCCATTACTTAAATAATAATAAAAAAAATGAATGCCCTTGCATTAGATTATAGAAATATTACACACACACACACACACACACACACACACAAATGTGATTTCTATTGTTATCTTTAAACATTTTAAAATTAACATTATCTAATATATTAAGACATTAATGATGGGAACATGAAAATAGTAGTAGGAACAATAGTAGGTAGTAGTAGGAATTGTTTATCAAATGCAAATTTTTTTTAAGTTGTCAGCCACATGCCGCATTTTTGATAATTTTTACAAAAAAATGTAATGGCCACCAGAATATTTTGCTGTATGAATATCTGAACAACATGCAATATATCAAAAGAAAGCTTTTTAAAAATCCCACCTGTAACTGTGGTAACACTTTACAATAAGGTTCATTAGTTAAACATTAGTTAATGTATCAACTAACATGAACTAACTATAAGCAATACATTTGTTACTGTATTTACTAATCTTCGTTAACGTTAGTTACGTTTGTTCATGTTCACAGCGCATTACCTAATGTTAAGATTTGAATAATGTATTAGTAAATGTTGAAATTAACATTAACAAAGATTAATAAATGCTGTATAAGTGCAGTTCATTATTAGTTCATGTTAACTTATGTAGTTAACTAATGTTAAGTAATGAACCTTATTATAAAGTGTTACCGTAACTGTAAAACTACTAATACATTTGGGGGGCACTTTTGTATCTTTTATTTTTCAGTAGCAATTCAATTAAAGGTCACAAAGCTCATCCGGTGCCCTTTTGGAAAAATGGAGCACAGCTGGAAGAAAACAAAACAGAAGTTTTTCGCATTTCGTGGCGAGAGAGAATGGTTGAGTACAGAAAGGAAAACTGCTAGATCTGCCTATTTTTCAAATCTTTTAGAAGAAAATAAACACAACCCTAGGTATTTATTTGATACAGTGGCTAAATTAACAAGAAATAAAGCTTCAACTTCTGATGTTTCCAAACAGCACAGCAGTAATGACTTTATGAACTTCTTTACTTGCAAGATTGACAATATTAGAGAGAAAATTATAACCATGCAACCGTCTACTACCGTATCTTGTCAGATAGTGTAGTGTCCCTGAGGAAAAATTCAATTCATTTACTGCTTTAGGAGAGGAAGAATTGTCTAAACTTGTTAAATCATCAAAATCAACATAATGTATGTTAGACCCTATACCGACTAAGCTATTGAAAGAGATGCTTCCAGAGGTCATAGATCCTCTTCTTAATATCGTTAACTCATCTTTATCACTAGGATACGTACCAAAAACTTTTAAGATGGCTATTATTAAACCTCTTATTAAAAAAACCACAACTTGATCCTAGAGAATTAGTCAGTTGCAGGCTGATCTCAAATCTCACTTTTCTGTCAAAAATACTTGAAAAGGCAGTATCATCACAACTATGTTCCTTTTTAGAAAGAAATAGTATCTGTGAGGATTTCCAGTCAGGATTTAGACTGTACCATAGTACTGAGACTGTTCTCATTAGAGTTACTCTTATCATCAGATCGTGGTTGTATCTCTCTATTACGGTTACTAGATCTCAGTGCTGCTTTTGACACTATCGACCACAATATTCTTTTGAATAGACTTAAAAATGATGTTGGCATTAGTGGAATTGCATTGTCATGGTTCAAATAATACTTATCTGACCATTATCAGTTTGTAATAGTAAACGAAGAGATGTCTTATCGATCACAAGTTCAATATGGAGTACCGCAAGGCTCAGTACTAGGACTGTTGCTTTTCACTCTGTACATGCTACCCTTGGGAGATATCATAAGGAAGCATGGCGTTAGTTTTCACTGTTACGCTGATGATACTCAGCTCTATATTTCTTCGCGTCCTGACGAAACTTACCAATTCACGAAATTAACGGAATGCATAGCAGATATAAAAAAAATGGATGACCAGTAATTTCCTAAATTACTACTACTAAATTCAGAAAAAACAGAGATTCTAATTTTTGGACCAAAAACTTCTTCACATAATAACCTAGAATACTGTCTAACACTTGATGGCTGCTCTGTTAAGTCTTCGTCGTCAGTTAGGAACCTGGGTGTGCTCTTTGATACCAATCTTTCATTTGAAGGCCATGTTTCTAGCATCTGTAAAACTGCATTCTTCCATCTTAAAAATATATCTAAATTACGACATATGCTCTCAATGACAAATGCGGAACAGTTAGTTCATGCGTTCATGACCTCAAGGCTAGATTACTGTAACGCTCTACTAGGTGGTTGTTCTGCTCGCCTGATAAATAAACTACAGCTCGTACAAAATGCAGCAGCTAGAGTTCTTACTAGAACTAGGAAGTATGAACATATTAGCCCAGTTCTGTCAACACTGCATTGGCTTCCTGTTAAACCTTGTATAGATTTTAACATCTTACTATACTTACAAAGCACTAAATGGTTTAGCTCCCCAGTACCTGAGCGAGCTCTTAATGCATTATATTCCTTTATGTCTATTGCAATCTCAGAATTCAGGCCAGCTGATAATACCTACAATATCAAAATCAACCGAAGGCAGTAGATCCTTCTCCTATTTGGCACCTAATCTCTGGAACAATCTTCCTAGCATTGTTTGGAAAGCAGACACACTCTGTCAGTTTAAATCTAGACTAAAAATGCATCTCTTTAACCTGGCATACACATAACACATTATCAGTTTAAATTTCCAAATCCATTAAAGGATTATTAGGCTGCATAAATTAGGTCAGCCGGAACCGGGAACACTTCCTATAACACCAGATGTACTCGTTACATCAGAAGAAGAATGGCATCTACGCTAATATTAGTCTCTCTGTTTATCCCGAGGTTTACCGTAGTCAACCGGATCCGGGCCGTATCCAAGTGAGATTGAGGACCTGCGCCTTGACATGACCACAACACACCCCTGAAGTATCAGCCGAGATTGAGTCAACTAGATCATCCACTGTGAAGGCCTCATCGACACGACAGCCAGTGGCACAGTTCCTCAACAAACCATCCATACCAGTGTGATGAATACGATCCTCAACTGGATGGAACTGGGATAAATACTTTGAACGTTGCAATCCCATCTGACTTATGATAGCTACCTGAATCGTAACAAAGCACTGTTCGCCAGAGGAGAACTGGCCCCCCCGACTAAGCCTGGTTTCTCCCAAGGTTTTTTTCTCCATTTTAACACCTATTTGCCACCTGATGTCACCTGTTGGAGTTTGGGTTCCTTGTCGCTGTCGCCTTTGGCTTGCTTAGTTGGGGACACTTGACAATTGATGTTTGATATTCAACAGTGCTTTGATCTGCCTGCAATGACACCATTTTCTTTAAGAGCTGCTGTGCAGCCAAAATTATATACCAGTTATCACTGTAAAGCTGCTTTGACACTGCATTGTAAAAAGCGTTATATAAATAAAGGTGACTTGACTTTTGCTGAACCTATTTGGTCAAAAAACCTAACGAATCCAGCTTGGGATGCTGGAGGAACACAGTAGTGCTTTCGCTTTTGGTGTCACCATTCCTCTCCTAAGACACTTTTAGCTCGGCTCGATGCTATCTAACATTACTTGAACTAAATTACCTTGTTACAGTTGTGAGCAATAGGGTGCCGGTGGAGCGCTGCCAGCAAACTAACTAGCTAATAAATAGGAAAGGGGCCTGCCAGCATTCTGATGGGGACCTTAAAACAGGTTTTCTTGATTAATTATGCTAATACATTATGCTGTAGTTAACTGTCATGATGATGATCAGACGTCTTCTTATTCATGTTGATAACAGTTTAATTAAATTAGCTCTTGAGGAGGGTCTCCAGTCCAAACAGCCCCTGGGTCGCGTTTATGGATGTATTTTCTACCCCAGCGATGATAAATGTTTGAGTTGGATACGGATACCTGGAGGAACTGTCAATATGTAATTTTATCCAGGCGTATGTAATTTGTATTACCATGCTAATCTTGAAGGATAGCGGTTATTATTATTTTGTACGGTTTTGCATAAGTTCCAAATAGATGATCCTATGGTGGCAGTAATATGACATCTGCAGCTATAGATCACGCTCTGCTATCATTAACGTGTGTGGGTTATTGATAATTTAAGAAAAGAAATAATTCATTCCTGCCTTATAAAAGTCTAAGTGTGTCACATGACTGTATTATGAATAAATGAAATCCATATCTTACAGGGAGTTTGTGATTATAACCATTTTAGATTCAAGCCACATGAAATATTAAGCCTTGTAAGTATTAAGGAAGCATGCTTTTCATGGCAGTGTGAACTATAATGTCCCGGGCCTCTATTTAAGGATAGTGTGATGCATTATTCTGTGAGAGGGGGGCATTGGCTGCACAGCTCCCCTTTTATGTTGTGTGGCCATTAATGAGAACTATTTTCATCTGATTTTATATTATACAATATAGATAAAAAGAAAACGGTTAAATGATGGCCACTGCAGCTAAATGGTTTATGACTGCTTTTATCAGATGTCTGTTTGCTTGATCTAGGAATATTTTACATTAATATTATTGTTTTTGTGTAGGATTTACTTTTGAAACATTTTTCACTCAGTAATTGATAGTAAATTTCACAGATAAAAAAATGGCAAATATTGAATAAAAAGTGAAATTTTAAAGTAGAAAGACTGAAATAGTATTTTCTTTATTTGGATTGTGCAGTATGAAGAGAAAAGATGCTATAATGTTTAATAATATTGACTTGAACCAGTTATAGAAACATATGTATACCAAGTGAAAAATGTTACATTTTACGGTAAGATATGCAGAAAAACAAATATTTTCAACGTTCATTCTGACCATCTGTTAAAGGGTTAGTTCACCCAAAAATGAAAATGATGTCATTTATTACTCACCCTCGTGTCATTGTAGACCTGTAAGACCTTCATTCATCTACGGAACACAAATTAAGATACAGTTGCAAGAAAAAGTATGTGAACCACTTGCAGAATCTGTGAAAATGTGAATAATTTTAACAAAATAAAGGAGATAATACAAAATGCATGTTATTTTTTATTTAGTACTGCCCTGAGTAAGATATTTTACATAAAAGATGTTTACATATAATCCACAAGACAAAAAAATAGCTGAATTTATTAAAGTACCACTGATTCTTAATACTGTGTGTGGTTACCTGGATGATCTACGACTGTTTGTTTGTTGTGTGATGGTTCTTCATGAGTATCTTGTTTGTTCTGAGCAGTTAAACTGAGCTCTGTTCTTCAGAAAAATTCTCCAGGTCCTGCAGATTCTTCAATTTTCCGCCATCTTTTGCATCATTTGAACCCTTTACAGCAGTGACTGAATGATTTTGAGATCCGTCTTTTCACACTGAGGACAATTGAGGTACTCAAACACAAACACAAAAGTGAAAACTTTTGAACAGGATGAAGATGTCCACATTTTTCTTATTGTGTTTAAATATACATTTTGGAAGCAAAGAAGATACTTTCATGTTTCCCGGAAGAAAAATTAAATACAATTTACCTTGATCTTCAAATTCCAAATGTTTTCACCCTCGTCTATTAATGCATCATGTTTCCTTCTGGAGCATCAGTGAATGTTTGAACCTTTTTTAATAGCTGTGTTTGAGTCCCTCAGTGTGAAAAGACAGATCTCAGAATCATTCAGTCACTGCTGTAAAGGGTTCAAATATGCAAAAGATGCTGGAAAACTGAAGAATCTGCAGGACCTGGAGAATTTTTCTGAAGAACAGAGCTCAGTTTAACTGCTCAGTTTAAGAGACTCATGAAGAACCATCACAAAACAAACAAACAGTTGTAGATCATCCAGGTAACCACACACAGTATTAAGAATCAGTGGTTCACATACTTATGAATGGGGTTATTTTAATAAATTTAGCTATTTTTTTTGTCTTGTGGATTATATGTAAACAACTTTTATGTAAAATATCTTACTCAGGAGAGTACTAAATAAAAAATAACATGCATTTTGTATTATCTCCTTTATTTTGTTAAAATTATTCACATTTTCACAGATTCTGCAAGTGGTTCACATACTTTTTCTTGCAGCTGTATTTTTGATGAATTCCGATGGCTCAGTGAGGCCTCTATTGCCAGCAATGTCACCGAACTTCTCAAGATCCAGAAAGGTACTCAAAATATATTCAAAACAGTCCATGTGACTATAGTGGTTCTACCTTAATATTATAAAGTGAGGAGAATACTTTTTGTGTGCCAAAAAAACAAAATAACAACTTTTCAACAATATCTAGTGATGGCCGATTTCAAAACACTGCCATCACTAGATATTGTTGAAAAGTCGTTATTTAGTTTTTTTTGGCGCACAAAAAGTATTCTTGTAGAACCACTGTACTCACATGAACTGTTTTAAATATGTTTTGAGTAGCTTTCTAGATCTTGAAGTTCGGTGGCATTGCTGGCAATAGAGGCCTCACTGAGCCATCGGATTTCATCAAAAATATCTTAATTTGTGTTCCGAAGATGAACGAAGGTCTTATGGGTGTAGAACGACATGAGGGTGAGTAACTAATGACATTATTTCCATTTTTGGGTGAACTAACCCTTTAAGGCTTGTCAGTAAACAGCCAATGTTATGGTTAGCATCATTGCATAGAAAACCGTTTCAATGGCCGCATGCTGTTGCACGTGAGTAAGTGTTTTGAAAATGTTATCCATATAAAACCATCTTTTACAGACAGCATTATGCATTTATAAAATTATTGACAGCAGCTGCTGTCACATCCAGTACAGTTGACTGTTTCATCTTTCAACAAAAGTTTCTTTGTGAACTCTCTATTACACTGTGCCTCATTTAATCTGCAGTCAAATGCTCCGAACAAACATATAATCCTCAGACGTGATCCGGGACGCCATCAGAAATAAACCATCCACTTGTTTCTGACACAGAGGTCCTTTTGAAGTCAGAGATGCAAACGAGCTGTTTAAACTGGATACGTCAAAATGGATGTTCTTTCACTCTTCTATTTGTCCTGTTGTCGAGAGACTCAAGCGCGTGGACTATGTCACAAATTGAACGTGCGTCTGTATGCTGTATCCAGTGGAGACAGCGTCAGTGATTATAATGGGTTCTATTTGCTTTTGACGCAATGCTCACATCCGGTGTAGGCAAGTGTCAGCCGTTATGCGACTGAATGCCAGTGGGCGGGGCCTATGGTGCCATGATGTATAACTTTTTGTTGATGTCTTGCTATGGAGGCATTCATTTGTTTTCTCTGCATTTCTCCTCTATGGAGCTCACAAATGGACATGGTGAGAGGAAAAATATGAGCTGGGAAGAAAAAAGAAATATTTCAGTGCTTTTGCGTTCTCTCACAAAAGTTTTGTGCTCTCTGAGAAACTTCTGTGTTTGCTAATTGTTAGATTATAAATCTATTTCTCTTTGCCAACACAACAATATTCTCAGTACCTCCTTTCACTCAAGAATGCATGGGCCCATGGAAAGAGTCATGAACATGAAGCCAATCTCCGTTCACAAAACTTCTCCAAATTTTACTTTTGTACTTGGCTTTTATACATGTTTCAGGGGTGGTGTAGCAACTGTAACTACTGTCCAATGAGAATCATTATAGAATGTGAGACAGAATAATAAGTCTGTATATGGTCAGTTTCCGGCTGAAGGCACCATTCTTCCCGGAACAGCCTTTCAGGCCCTTTCTCCTAGACAAAGAAAGAGAGACCCTTTCTATGTTGCTTTCCAAGAAACACAAACACACACACACATAGAGTGTAAATTAAAACAGATGTGTGATGAAACAAGAACAACTCTTCTCCCCTCTCACCCTTGCAGCCTTAAAGACCAGGAGAGAGAAAACAGGGAGCAACAGAGAAAGAAAAGTCAGGTTGATAAGATTTTTCTTACAATCACAAAACCTTTACATTCCCTCACAAAACTTTTGCATCCCCACAAGAAATTTGTGTTCGCTCATAAAACCTTTGCGTTCTCGCTTTGGATAAAAGCGCCTGCTAAATAAATGTAATCTTTTGATTTTTGTCAAAATAATTGAAAATCTTTTCCTTCGTAACTCTCAAATCTCATTTGCACTTCCACATACTCAAACTAGCACATTGAATTCATATGGAAGACTTTTTAAATATCATTTTTTCATAACGTCAGCATCCATCCTAATTTGTTGATTTGTATGTTAGAATTATATAAGTGTGGGTAAATTCTTTTTTTGAATTTATTTTGTTGTTAAACAAAACAAGATGTTAAAGTCTCCCTGAAATCAAAATTTCATTTTTTTAGCTTTTATTATGAATATGTTAGCCTTAAGCTTATGAATAGGCTAGTGTGTTCCAAGACAATGACAAATTTTGCATTTAGGAGATATAAGCATTGAAAACTTACAGTCACTCACTTGCGCTAAAATGGCTCACGGATTTTCATGACATCACCACGGACTTAAGCTTCTCATCCGATCTTCTGTCCAATCATATGCTCTCTACAATCTAAAGTGTCTCGCCCCCTACATTATAAATGGATGCTGAAGCTATGGCTGAAATCGGTCACTTCGTCACACATTTACTATTTTCTACATGGTGAATGGCACATAGTGCACTATATAGGGGATAGGGAATGATTAAGACGGTGTAAATATGCTTTCCATTGAGGCAAATTAAGTCTGGTTTCACGTTAGTGTCACACAAACCATTGCGCACACAGTCTGCTCCGGTCCATAGACACAATAGCACAGAGCAGATCAGAGATTAGAAGGAAACTGTGGTTGTACCAAGCTCAACGGCTCTGGCCGAGCTGTGATATAAACGAAACACTATTGGCTATTTTAAAAAAAGGGAAGGAGCTGGTCGATATGTCCCACCCTGTTTCAGTTGAAATTACGTCAACACATTGAATAATGCTTTGGGTTTCAAGGCACAGTGGACCTTTCAGTTATTTATTTTTCCTTTTTTTTTTGGGTTAGAGTTTCCTATGCTTTCATCAAGCCTCTTGATCAAATCAACAAGCATCAAACCTAAAGCTGTCTGACTATTACCATTTTCATAAAAGCGTTGACAACTTCAAAAATCAATACAGCTGTCTGAAGGATATTGTTATTAAAATAGCAAGGACACAAAAGGAAGGTTTAAAACCAACTACACAAGCTAATGCTATTTCTGCAGCTCACTGAGTCTAATAAATGTCACATAATCAATGTACTACAGTGTTTTACTTGAAGTGTTATGATCTCTTATCCTCGAGACTTGATATCAGACAGTGTATCTTGGATATTTTTCTTTAAAATTTTTAGAATGTTCATTCCAATATTCATAACTTTTTGCATGTATGACAAAAGATTAGCATAGACAATAGGAATGCAAGGTTAACATGGGTAAATACATGGAAACTGAATTTAAATCCCTTTTGAAACTGCTGCTTCAGCATACAAATCAATACACGCTGTCTCATACCTTTGACTGCGGAACGCGGTAGATCAACAACACTACTGAATCTTATAAATAATCCGCATGAGTCATGTTTCTTCACGTCTGTCACTTTTGGGGAATAAACTTTTTGCGTCAGTCCCTGACACATGCATTCACAGGTCTACAAAATTAATTCAGTGTGAACTACAACTTTGTCAAATTGTTGATGGAAGACAAAGCTGTCCTCATGAAGTGTGCTAAATCTGACAATACTATTCTTTGGGAATGTCCTCAGAGGTAAAATGGTTAAACTCGATCTCATGACAAAATGAGGTGGCAATTTGTACAAAAACATGATTTTTAGAAAAAAAAAAAAAAAAGTAAGCAAAGGTCTACCCCTAAACCTAACAGCCAGTGGCGTATAAGAAGTTTGTATGGAAATGCTCGCATGAGACTACAAATTCATACAAATTAGCCACCATTTCACCAAAATGTGAAATAGTTACAAATTGTCATGAGAGAGTGTTGAATGATTCACAAATAAAGCAAATAATTTAAAATCATTTTAACTTTTTTTTTTTTTTCTTTTAGGTTTTGGGGTTAATCTGTATTTATTTTTCTTTTTTCTTTTTCGTATCAATGGTGATTCTCTGTAGCTTGTCATTACTGCATTTTTTTAAAAGCAGCGTTAAAGGTAGTATTCTTCCATGATAAATGTAAACACTAGTTTAAATAATCTATGATATTGATATATCTGGACCAAATGTCCCAACAAGGATACTTGCACTTACATTTTAGTGACTAGCCAGCAACCACTATGAGGAAAATAATAAACAATACTAAGTAATAAACATTTAATGGCGGCAAGATAAATCTTATCAGCCTGACTTTTCTCTTTCTGTGTGTGTGTGTGTGTGTGTTTGTGTTTTTGGAAAGCAACATAGAAAGGGTCTCTCTTTCTTTGTCTAGGAGAAAGGGTCTGAAAGGCTGTTCTGGGAAGAATGGTGCCTTCAGCTGGAAACTGACCATATACAGACTTGATGTAATGTATATTCTCATTGGACAGTTGTTACAGTCACTACACCACCCCTGAAACATGTATAAAAGCCAAGTACAAAAGTAAAATTTGGAGAAGTTTTGTGAACGGAGATTGGCTTCATGTTCATGACTCTTTCCATGGGCCCATGCATTCTTGAGTGAAAGGAGGTACTGAGAATATTGTTGTGTTGGCAAAGAGAAATAGATTTATAATCTAACAATGGCATAATGAAAATGTAAAACTGTTTAAAGGTTTGTGTCAGGGTTGGGTTTAGGAAATAGAACATAACTTGCATTCGGATCATTAGCTCAACATAAAAACACTACAAGTGGAGCTTGTAGTGAGAGAGAGAGAGATTTTTTGGTTTTCGAAAAACCTTTATTACAAATATTAACACATTGTCCAGACAATCAAGTCAAAAAAGAAGAAGAAGAATAATAATAAAAAAAAAAAAGAAAAATAAATGAAAATAACAGAAAAGTAAGAAAAGACCAAGGTTTCAATAACCTCACACAAAGCCCCAATAACGAAAAGGATTCTAGATTTTACCGAATTGAAAAAAACTGCCAATAAATTATTACTCGTGTTCCGTTCAATTTTATGTTTCCTAGTACCATAGACAGCCATTTTAGCTTGACCTAATAAAAAATGTAAAAGTTGGCATTTAAACTTTTCTCTGAGCATATTTAAAACCACAAATAAAAGTCCTAATAGAAAAAGTCTCACCAAAACACAAAAATAAATTCTGTAAAACAGTAAACAAAGGCTCCGTTCTAGAACATCGCATAAATGTGTGAAATACAGTTTCTCTCTGCAGACAGAAAGGGCAATCATGGCCAACATCAGGATTTAAAGCAGAGATAAAGGCATTAACTGCAACTGCACCATGTAAAATTCTTCACTGCAGATCCCCAATTTTTTAGTTAATGGTGACTTGTACAACGCTCTCCATTCAGGATACTCACCTTCTACCAGCTGTAAAATGTTACACCAGGAAGTATCCACTCTGTTATTTAAAAACATTTTTTTAACAAAGATTTAACACCAATTTTATACATTTCTTTTCCAGAAGCTGGATCTAGGCCAATTAGTGTCACATCTTTACAATGCAAGAAAACACCTTCACAGTCTTCTAAATTGGGAGATAATGACAAAACAGGGAAAGGATCATCACAGTTTTGAACAATTAGCTCCTCATGATAGTCCTTCAGCATCTTGAATTCTTCTGCTTGAGAGCAGAATGTCCAGCAACTAAGTCAACATTTTTTGTCTCTTCCAGCTGACTGTAATAGGCGCCCAAGAGTTGTTACTTTAGAAGAGAGAAGAATTCCATTGAGTGCAGGGAAGGGGCCCTTAAGAGATAAGTCCATGCCTGAATCACAGACTAAAGGTTCCTGTAACAACCAGTATAAGGAACTTATGCCAAAGGGCCACAGTGAACAAAGTCCAAACCTTAAAAACATTATGATAAAAAAATGAAAGCTTGGATAAATCCATCTTTTTAGGATTCAAGCAGAACAAAGACAGAACAGAGAGAGAGAGAGAGAGAGAGAGAGAGAGGGCGAGAGAGCATCACTAGTGGGGCAGTAAAATCATGATTTGATGTTGACAGAATTCATTTCCTCTGTCAGCCACAGTCGCTGCATTCAACAGAAAAAAAAAAGAAAAAAAAAAGTGAGTCTCTAGAGCTGAAACATATTCCATATTAACCCACATCAACCTAATGTCGTGCAGAATGCGATTTCGGTCAGAACACAAGCAGGCTGAATGAGGAATTCACTCAAATATGGTTAAACGTTTGGGAATCCTTTGTTTAGAACAAAGATTTTACAGTGAATCTCTTAACGCTAAACCTGCATTTAACTACCGTGAGCTTTTGAACGGAGGTTGGAAACTTATGTTGGAAACCTCCACTGCAATATCCCTCTCTTGCTGTTTAACGATTAATCGCTGTCTTTAATGACTACATCGCTTTATTATTCGCGTCACATGCAGGAGCGTATTTTCTTTGAGGGCTGACCAGGATGAGTAACACGACATCGATCGTGCGTTGAGTCATTTGACAGATCCATATTTGATTCTGGGTGGAGAGAGAAAGAGAGAGGGAGAGCGAAAGAAAGAGGAGGAGACACACGGGCTGTCTTCTTGTCTCTTGTGAGGATTTTTGCAAGACCAAAAGACGTATTATCGTATAAGCTTTCTTTATTTCTCTCAAATGTAATAAGCAGAACCTGCTCCAAACGAAAAGCCTAAGCGAAGTCCGCGACGGGAGGATGTTAAGGATATCTCATCTGACATCGATTTTCAGCAACATTTTTCTCTGACCGTTATACGCGACGCGTTATTCTGAACGAAAACTTTTTTGCCGCCTTAATTTTTTTAAACAGTAACAAAGATTACAACTCAGTCGCGATGGTTTTACAGTGGCGTTATGACATCAGCGTGGATTGGACGCTTTTTAGTCGAATATCGCTGCACTTTAATCCGTTTTGCGTGGAAGTGTGTCTGATTTAAGGACAAACCGTTATAGAAAGGTACTGTATCTATTTTACCTTGTTTTTCTGTCTTTTTCTTTATTAAAAGAAATAATGCAGAATATCTAAGCAACAAGCGTCGCCATACGATGCGCACTTTCCCAAGGAATAACGCATCCTTCTTGCGCGGTGTTTTTGGAGAAAACCTCAACGTATTCCCACATCAGTCTTACTTTGATAAGGTCTGTGGTCGTTATTAAGATCAAATCTTTTTGTCCTTACCTGTAAATACTGTGAAAAAAGTGCCTTTTTCTGTTTCCTAACGACAAGGAGACCATGGCTTGCTTTCCATGGCGGGTATTTTGGATAATTCAAGCGCTTGTGGATGTGACACTTTCGCAGGAAATTTACGCTCCTCATTCCATCAGAATTGAGGGGGATTTGACCCTGGGTGGCCTTTTCCCGGTCCATGCCCGTGGGGTCTCCGGGGAACCGTGTGGAGATATCAAGAAAGAGAACGGGATACACCGGTTGGAGGCGATGCTTTACGCCTTAGACCAAATCAACAGTGACGACGAGCTTTTGCCCAACATCACTTTAGGTGCTCGGGTTTTAGACACATGTTCGCGAGACACGTACGCTTTGGAGCAGTCGCTTACTTTTGTGCAAGCTCTCATACAGAAAGACACGTCGGATGTGAGGTGTACGAACGGAGAGCCCCCGGTGTTTGTCAAACCCGAAAAGGTGGTTGGAGTCATAGGGGCTTCGGCGAGTTCAGTGTCCATCATGGTCGCAAATATACTGCGACTGTTCCAGGTGAGTCTGAACTGAAGTGCCCAATAGTAGCCTACCTCATGTGCTGGAATGAGTCCCTGCGTCATGCTTTCATGTCATTTCACCCCCTATGATTAGATGACAGCTTATTTACAACAAAGCATAACGCTTTAAAACACCGCTCCGCATAGAACAGCACAAAATAATGGCAGTTGTTAATGTGTAAAAGCATGTTATGCGTTTGCAATCATTTGTGTAGAGCAGGTTGTTAGTCATAATCAATGAATCGATCAGGCATCGACTGTTGCAGAGTGGGGTTCTTTCTTTGTCTTACTCTCTCTTTTATATTTCAATTTCAAAGATCTTTATTGGCATGGTTGCTTGACACATCAATATATTCTATTCTATTCGTATTTGATATTTTTTATTATTGAAATGTTGTTAATATTTAATAAAAAAAAAAGATACATGTCTATGTATATCTTAATTCGCTTTCAATTTCAAGTTCTTTATTGGCATCCTTGCTATAGGCTATATATTATATTATAAAATGCCATAAAAAATAACAAAATGCAATAAAATATAATTCTGTAGAGTACAAAATTAACATTTATATCTATACTTCCCTGTTCCCTCCCATGCTGTTTCTTAGGCTTAATGTTAAAACATTACAGTGAAGTGGAGAGGCTTGCTAATTCAAATGGATTTGGGAATTTAAATTCTGCTTTCTTGAGGCAGATCACTCTATAGATTCCATAGATACAAGATACTGGGTGCTATGTTAGTACCCACCTAGGTAGCTCATGCCTGCATTGAAAGAAATGTTCCTTTTGTTTCTCTGTTCCCACCAACATTAGGAAATTACAGACAGATTATCTTAAGGCATGCATTTTGGCAGTTACGCTACACGGAGTAAAAGATCTGAAAACAAGTGATTTGAAATGTACAATAAACCACAAATGAGAATATGTACAATCCCCAGTCTAATTAATCAGAATCAATCCTTGTAGGGGCTTAAATGATCTACTTGCAGTATCCAAAACATAAATGTGTCCAAATATGGCATATGAAGTAATAATTGTGTCCCGCCCCTTGGTTCTGAAGATTGTGATTACTGATACAGCAATTAAAATAGTAACAGTCTATACAGTTGCCTGTAATGATGTGAGAGGATTATTCAGCCTTATCTATGTTCTGCATCAGAGATAAACATAGCTAATGACATCTCACTGGTCTACTAGGATAATGCAAACCTCATTCTTCTCCATAATATTTTGCTCTGTTTACCAAGGTTCTCTTTTGGTCTTATACATAGGTAGTTTAAGATCTCTAAACATCAAATCTGGGTGGAGGAACGTAAATGAATGTTCCAGGTTCATTACAAGGTCTATTTGTGGCTTGCTGTCAATAATTTTGACTTGTCGCTCAATTTGTAAACACAAGCAAAGATGGTGGTTACAGTAAAACACTGACAATTGAAGTAAATGGGGCAACACAATAATTGGTTTCAAAAGTATAGCCACAAAACTTTATACATGTTAGAATGACATTAGTGCGCATACCTGCTTATTCAACACATTCTCACTCCCAACTCGTCACATATTAACGCTTGGTCAGGACCCCTGGGCATCACTTTTTAATGCACAAGGTAACCCATTTTCAATATGCATGGTCCGACATTGCTTTCGATTAGAAACCTTTGCCGTCATACACAGACGCGACAGGCATTGGAATTTTATCGTCATGATGGAATTATATATTGGGTTATCCTTTTGCCAGTATTGTGATTTTTCAATTTAATCAGCCAGCATAATTTTATTTACATTCATTTTATTTACACAGTTTAGAGATGTTTGAGTACATAACCCAGCACCACCCCTAAACCTACCCATTTGTATATTATATAACATAAAACACAGGATATAACAGGCAGATATGACTACAGACACAATTTATTCAAAAAGTACAAATATTCCAAGTTTTCCGAGGCCAAACGATTGATTTGTGTGAAGAACAGACCCAAAAGCAATCATCGTGTCCATCCGCTATAGATCCTGTGCACACATTTAAAAATTGCTGCCCGAAGAAGAGACCGATCAGCTTTGATTGTGAAATGGCATTGGCTCTTATGTACGGTGGCGCATTGCTGCTGCATACATCATATTTTTTTCCACTCAATTATGTCGTAATAACGAGATATTATGTCATTAAAACGACATCTTTTCTTGTAAAAACGAGATATGTCGTTAAAATTAGCTCGGTGTTTCTACCTTAGGCCTAATAGACTACATTGTTTAAATTTAACACATTGTTAGTTAACTGCACATGTAGCCTACATTTCTGAAATTACGTAACTTGCACAGAGTCAACTTTGATAACAGATTACTCCAAATTGTAATGTTGACATGCAGTTCCTGTAAAGCTGCTTTGAAACTATATTGTGAGAAGCACTATAGGCCTATACAAATAAATGTGAATTGAATAGCCTATTGAATAGCCTAGTTGTATCTTTTGAATGAGATATAACTGCATGCATTCAAGGAGCGGGATCATTTTCCTCAATTAAAACCTCAAGAGCCACTCTGTTCTGGCCACTCTGGCTTCAGAAGACTTGGAATGCAACATGAGTAATTTGTAATATTTTTATACAGTTTTTTGGTCAGTTTTTGCAATAAATACCCGTGACTGTACTTTTATTTTATTAGTGTTTTATATTGTTGAGAAGTGGGTAGGTTTGGGATAGGAGTGGGGTTAGGTGCTCCAAAATATGAAAATATATCTATAAAATAATTTCTACTTCTACAAATGCAAAGAATTGAATGTGCTGTGATCTGACACATAAGGCAAACAACTGAAAGCAATGGTGTACACTCTACATCGAAAAATGACTTATTACATAACAATTAAAGCTGCAGACCGTAGTTTTGCCTCTTTGTTGCCATCTCTGTTTGAAACCTGCAATTGCAGTTGTGTGCGGAATTATTATTTTTACGTGCGTTGTGCCTCGGCGTGACTCCTCAGTGCGGATGAATCTAATGTTTGCTGTCAATCACCACATCGGTGTGGACACTGTACTTTGGAATCACAGATTGTAGTCTTGGAAGTGTGACCAACATAAGAATTTTCAATGGAAAATATCATCTGAACAAGTAAGTAACATGTCTGCCACTTCACTGTTCTAACTGAGGGGAAAAAAAGCATTACAGTAAATCGCGCTGCTAAAGGTGATTATATCTAATGATCGCTTAGCTCGGATCACATCAATTGTTACAATTATTATTATTGTTATACTTTCTCAAATGGTTAATGTTAACAATATCAGCATTGTGTGACTATGTGTATTTAGTGTGTATTAGCGTTACCTACAGTATAGATCTAATCTCTAACATTAATTTGTCATACCATATAATCTGCCATCAAAATGATTATTTTTTGCAGCTGCTGTGAGAAAAGGCTGTAAATGATCCATCTCACATGCTATATAGCCTACTAGCTGGGACTTGTTTACAGATGTGACACAATGACGCAGAGACAAACGGCGACATGCTTGAATTTCCAGTGGAAACCCACCAGTACCACCCGAATTATAAAACATTATTACAAGCTTACCGTTGTGAATCAGGCTAAGGTAAGGAGATGGTTTTGAACACTGGCTAGTTATGTACATGCTGAAAAATTGATTCTGGATCATTTTTAACCAAAAAAAGGTACGGACAGCAGCTTTAACTAAACATAACTCCATAATGAACTACAAATTATACCACTTAGAACAGTATTCCTACTACTAATGACAATTTATACAGCATAATACAAGAAAGAAGTGCCCTGTCCAGTTGACTTCCATTGTGCCAAATGAATGTGCCACTGTAACTACGATTTTTTTAAAGTGAATTATTTTCTGTGGTAAACAAAATTTGCACCACAAATTCTGGCAGAATTTTCCAAGTCAGGTTGTAATTTGGTATCTTGACATAAAGCTGTTTACTGACCAAAATCCCTTTTACCTGATCTCAAAGGAAAATTTAATGAAAAATGTTACGAGGTGGCAATTTTGTATAAATTCGTACAATGTGAATCGCACAAAAATGTACGATTGTTGGGAAAACCCATAACCTCACCTCTAAACATTTGTACTTTGGTGTCTTCACAGTATAAATATTTTAAAATTCATTTCTACTTTTACAAATGCAAAGAGTTGACTGTGTCTTGATCTGACGCATAAGGCAAACAACTGAAAGCAATGGCATACTCTGCACGTCGAAAAATGTCACTAAAGGGTTACCCTGTGTGTTACAGAGTGACGCAGAGGGGTCCTGATGAAGCGCCAATATGTGACATAACCATCACTGAGGTGTAAGCAGATTGTAAAAAAATGTTATGGATGAGATTGTGCAAATTCTTATGAATTAGCCACAAATTTGCCAAAACGCAAAATAGTTATGAATTGCAATGACATTGTGTTGGATTGTTACAGTATTTCGAGCCCTGAACTGTTGAACTAAATGAACATTGAGGGATTGTTCACATTAGACATCTCTTGAGTTGTCACAACCACAACCATTTACAGTTTTAGCAAAAACACTACAAGAGCTCACAATATGTAGACAGATATTTAGTAGTTGCTCATGTGTTGTTACATTAATAATTTTACAGTTGCATGTTCTCGCATATGGAACTGAAATATTTATGTCACTTTCCTCCAGCTTCCTACCACGCAGATAATGGCAAGAGTGGTTTCAGCAGACCTCACAGATCTGTTCTAAGAGCTTGACTTTTTGCCCTGTTTGACTGTTTAGAAAGTATTTACAGAAATACACCCATACACATGGGACATTACGGCAGCCAGCCTGTGTCACAGACCCTCAGTTGTGAGCATTAAGAAACAAATTTAAAGCCCGTGTTGCGGCCCGCTAGCCACCTGCATCCTTTCAGAAAAGTGTTTGCTTATTTCCCTGTGGCCTCACACTTGCTCTGAGTCTCTGACTGTTTTTATATGCTCCAGGGCTGGGATTTCACAAAGCATCCCTGTTGGCCGCGAGCTTTTTCAGAGTGTGATGAGAGCTGCGGTGATGAGAGTTGATGTGAGGAGGGCAATGCACTCTGACACAATTCATGAGGCATACAAGCGATTCTCTTTATTCTCCACCTCAACACATTTTGACTCAAAACGCTTGTAAAGCTACAGGCCCCAAATATTATTTGGTTCTGGTGGAGCTTATGATATGCCATTGCTTTAGTGGTTTATTGTTTGTTTTTTGCTGGAAAATGAGGGGAAGTACAATTCAGGACATGGTCATGGCAATTGTACTTTACAGAAAAGTTTTTCCTTTGCATTTTTTGCATACAGATGTCAACGTTTTCAAAACAATCCCCTTTCACACGAATCCACAAAAACAGCTAAAAACACTGTATTATTCATGCCAGGCCAGTAGTTGGCGATGTCACTTTGTAAAGAAACAATATGCACCTATATACCAATGCGCATGATGTCACTGTTTTCACAAATTCACTAAATTTAGTTGTCGTGTAAATGAGAAGCCAAAACGCATAAAAAGTTTTATGTTTTTGGTTGAAAACGATGTCGCGTAAACGGCCCTAAAGTCACACTGTTAGGTGCAAAGCCACATTGCAAGAAATAAAGCTAAAATTGTGAGAAATGTCACAGTTAGGAGTAGGCCGGGGCGATAAAACGGTATCGATATTTATAAGTTTCTTTAACACTTATTTATTTAATCTTCATATAAAATATAAAAAAAGATGTTTACATTTTATTTTGCTTTGTTTTAAAAAATATTTGTTTGCCTTAATAAAAATGCATTGGTTAAATAAAAAAAAAAAAAAAAAATTCTACTAAAATTTTTTCAATAATTATCGATACCGATCAATATGAAACATTATATCGTAATATTTTTTTTAGCTGTATCACCCAGCCCTAGTTGAGATGAATTTACAATTGCGAGATATAAAGTAATCTTCAAAGTCGCATTTTAAGATTTAAACTGACATTGTGAGATATAAAGCTGCAATTATTTTTTTATTTTTTTTTATACTGATATGGTAACAATTCCCATAATTATTGTGCATATTATGGTAAAATAAAAAAAAAAATAAAAAATGTAAATGCCTCGCATTACTGAATTGAAATGGGTTGCAAATGTACACTACCAGTCAAAAGTTTGGAAACGGTAAGATTTTTAATGTTTTTAAAAGAAGTTTTGTCTGCTCACCAAGGCTGCATTTATTTATTTAAAAGTACAGTAAAAACAGTAATATTGTGAAATATTATTACAATTTAAAATAACTGTTTTCTGTTTGAATATATTTTATAAAATAATTTATTTCTTTGATGCAAAGCTGAATTTTCAGCATCATTACTTCAGTCTTCAGTGTCACATGATCCTTCAGAAATCATTCTAATATGCTGATCTTCTGCTCAAGAAACATTTAGTGTGTACTGTACAAAAAACTGTACAAAATATTTGTGTACAATATTTTTTTTTTCAGGATTCTTTGATGAATAGAAAGTTCAAAAGATCAGCATTTATTTGAAATATAATCTTTTGTAACATTATAAATGTCTTCACTGTCATTTTTGATCGATTTAATGCACCCTTGCTAAATAAAAGTATTAATTTCTTTAATTTCTTTTCAAAAAAATAAAAATAAAAATTCTTACTGACCCCAAACTTTTGAACGGTAGTGTATAATGTTAAAAAAGCTTTGTATTTCAGATAAATGCTGTTCTTTTGAACTTTCTATTCATCAAGGAATCCTGAAAAAAAAAAAAAAGTACACAACTGTTTTCAACATTGATAATAATTATAAATGTTTCTTGAGCATCAAATCAGCATATTAGAATGATTTCTGAAGGATCATGTGACACTGAAGGCTGGAGTAATGATGCTGAAAATTCAGCTTTGCCATCACAGGAATAAATTACTTTATAAAATATATTCAAACAGAAAACAGTTATTTTAAATTGTAATAATATTTCACAATATTACTGTTTTTACTGTATTTTTAATTAAATAAATGCAGCCTTGGTGAGCAGACGAAACTTCTTTAAAAAACATTAAAAATTTTACAGTTTCCAAACTTTTGACTGGTAGTGTATTTCATGTTGACTTTAATATTACAGCATTGTTTTTAGCTAGCATAGCATTGAAGCAATGCTATTTTTATCAACTGAAGTACAGAAACATCAGTGTTTCACCATTAAAACAATGACTAAAATGACTCAGGTTGAACAGGACGCTTCTTGTCATAATGATTCTCCATAGTCTGTAAGTGACTATTGATTTCTCTGACGTGTCGCTGGTACACTGGCCCAGAAGGTTTGCTGCCTTGAGCTCTAGTAAATACAGTATATGTTTGCTATCACTCACTCTTAGGCCACCAACACAAAAGTGACAACAGCCACAGTGACAGAAGTCTAAAAATATCAGTGCTGTGGGACTCGTTTCTCACAGAAGCCATAACCTACAAACCTAGGAATTCTTCAGCACAGATTTTTAACCAGTGAGAAGCAAGCCTTAAAATCGCACTTCTTCCTAGTATTACTGTAATTATTATTAGCGGTTTATCACACTGTATATGTAAATCAATATACCATAGAGACTTGGATTAGCAAAGCCCTGGCAACCATCCAGATCACCTTGGTGGCAAGGTAAATACCATGTACATCAATATGGTCGTCATTAGCTATGTTTTCATCCAAATTTGCGAATTTAACTCATACACAAAATTGGAATATAACATAAAACATTTGCCAATAAAGCACCATTTCCATTCCATGTGTTCAAGAAAAAATAGCCACTTCCTAGGAAATTGGCCAAAATATCTGTAATAAAAATGGAAGTTGCTGTAATCGGGGAAGCCACTGTGGCTCTTTTTTATCCTACTTCATAAATGACTTGCGTCTCAGAGCACAGATGAAACGCAATAAACGCTGTCATGTTCTCTTGCGTTCGGATGCCTGGTGTTTGTAAACACAATTGTGTGAGATGCTTCTGGGAAGGAATTAAAACAAATCATTCTGATGACAGATTTTGGCTCAGGCATTTCAGAAAGATCAAACCAACATCTGAGATGCTGTGCGAGGAAGTTGGCCCACTAGTTAGAAGTCATCCACCTAAATTGAGCTCATACGTTTTTTTTAATGCACATTTTTAGAATTTATGCGCATCTTGGCATTTCCATCCAGCGTTTTTTTTAAATGGGATATCTCAAAATATGCATAAAAATAGGTGGATGGAAACATGGCTATTGAGTACTATGATATTGTCATCTGATACCATCAAGGTATATTCACAGTACTCTTTGTGAAGTAAAAAGCTTTCATAAAAGCTTTTATTTTTCTACAGGAGCTTTTATAACATTAGATGATCAACAGATACCAAAGTGCTCTATAAACAGAGTGTTTAGGCCACCCACCAATCTTGTTAGGACAATAGTGCCAGGGGAGGAAGCGCCTGGCATGGCGGCACACACTGATGGAAGACTCTGCCCACCTGGAGGTCATTCTGTTCTGATAACCTCTTCGCTCTCCTCTTCTTATCAGCCTTTAGCTGATGATTGGCTACTCCTCCCTTCAGGGTTGGCTTATTTTCAACGTGAGAAATCCCAGCCTATTTATCAATATTGGCTGCATGTGTATGCCTGAGCCAGCCAAAAACCTGACTGCAGCTTTGCCAAACTGCAACTTTTTGTTATGTAATATTAAATTTGTTCTATTGGAGAATTTATTTTGAAAAGATCTTGTATTAGTTCAGGTAATGAGTTTGATAAATGATACCGATGATTAATATTATGTTGGCTGAAGTTATAAGGCATTACCTGGAAATGTGTTATCAAATGATATGTTACTCTCAATGGGCCTCATTCATGAAACACAAGCATGCAGATTTTATTGTACGAAGAAAAAGAAAAAAATACATTATCAAAAACATAGTATTTATACAGAGTTCTGTTGTGAAACTCTAGATGGTGCAGGCTGATAGGTCCTTAACTCAATGTGCTTGCAATCACATCATTCTCTATAGGGTATAGCTGATTGGTTCCTGTTGTATCAGTAACCAATGAGCTTGGTCTCAACCTTCAAATACTTGGTCAGCATTTGCTTTCAGAAACCCTCCATCTTCCCCAGCTCCACCTGTATAAATCTGCTATGGGTAATTCATGTATGCTATATTGAACAGCAGCAACATTTCTTACTTGCTCACAGCAGCAAGTCTTCTATGTACTGGCAGTAGCAAGTCCCTTACTTTCTCTGCAGCAACAGCAATATCAGCAGCATAGCAGATCTTTTTCGCCAAGACCAAACATATCAACATTGTCATATCCATGTACATGGTATTTATGAGCCACTTTCTACTGATATATAAGTCGTATATTTAGTAAATATTTGCTTGATTTCCTCTAAAGCTCATTTGAATTTGTTCTGGATCAATTAGATGTGACATGTCACCTTGGAAGCAGGTCTGAATCCAGGAGGCATCTTCATACACAAACATGTACCGATTCTACTTGTGATGGAGTATCATGACACCACTCATTTCTTCAACACATCCCACAAGACAGGTATTTTTAGATGTGGCATCTCATCAGCCATTCTGCTAATCTTAATTCCTAACTTCATAATCACATTAGTGTGCTATATTGCCAGTTGAGGATGAGCTTTAAGTTACTCCCAATGCTGTCTCTTATCTCCTGTTCAATGCCTGTCTGTGAAGTTGCTCAGCAGGAAGCCTGGAAAAATCCTCGGTTGATGTCATAAAGCACGTCTGCCATTGGCTTGTCTCGGAGCTCGTTAAATGAGAGAGTCCCGCTGGGCGAGCTGCCATAAATCATTATGAGCGCAGATCTTTTTTTCTCATTTAGGAAGCGTCAATGATATACATACCAGTAATTAATGAAATAATTTCTTCTCTCCAATCAATAGATACTCCAGCTCCCTGCAGACTTCGTTGACATTTATCACATCGAGTGCAACTGATTAATTTGTATTGCCATTACTTCAACATGAGAAGGAATAATTAGTCTGAATGATCTATCGCTCTCACATCAGAAGACTATAGAATACTAACCAAAGGTACTTGAGTGCTGGTTATTTAGTGGAGATCACTTCAGATTGCTACAGGCAGATTAGCTATTGGTAGTAAGTTGTTCTTTGCTTCACATTGAGGTAACTGACGATTTTCAAGTGTGACAATTAGTGTGGAGGGGTTGCACTGTGAGAGTGACATAGATGCATAGTGGTACATTTTCTTTTACTATGTGTGAAGTGATGTGCCGATTTATGTTTCTGCTGGTGGGTGCCCATACTCCATACTTTAGTTTTTCAAGAGTGCCGTCTTTCTTTCCGTGCGACGGTGCACTTGATGAATTCATTACACAAAAGTTATTAGCGTCTTGCGAAGAGAAACATATACACTGCAAGTACATTACCAACCAAACAAAAACATATATTCTTTCCATGAGTGTTGTTGCATCTCTAAAAAATGGTGAAATACCAGTAAATTGAGTAGCGCAAACCTTAGTAAATCATGTTGCATGATTCATTTAAATACTCTCCTTCCATAAATATTCTGTCTGAAAGGGAAACTCCTACAAGTACATATACAATAAGGTCACAAAAACAAAGCCTTTTCATCACTAATTTTTCACTGTGTGTCTTTAGTAAATCCTGACAGTAGCTTTTTCAGCAAGCTGTTAGTAAATCTGGTCCCATGTGTTGCACAAAGGGCTACAGCTGAAGGGGAAGATTGTCAATGGCTTCAATTTGTTTTTCACACAAAGCTTTTGTATTTCTTCAATTAGAAATGCAATATTGTCATATGGACTACTTTTCTGAATAGGTGGAGTTTCACTTTTGTGCTGGTGGGGTGGGCGGGAGGGGTATTACTTAATAAATAATAATAATAAAGGAATTAAATATTTAATTAAGGATTAAGGATTTAAGGGAAATAAATAAGAATGGAAAAAGAAGTCATGTACTAGTTATATACTAGTTATGAAGTAATTTATTTAAACTATCTGCAAATAATATTTTAAAATGTACACACATTCAGTCTTATTTGTATGTAATATGTCGAAAACGCAAACATTTCTTGTCTCATCACATTCAGTTATGAATTGCATTAATTACGATTGCATATTTTCAATTCAAAATGGTGAAATGTCATAAAAGTTTGAGTAGTGTGCATCACTAGATTAGCTATTACTGTCAGTTACAAAATCAGAGAAAACCAGAGCAAATCATTGGCTCTGGTCTGTGGAGGCAGGGAACCCACCACATATTGTATTGTAATGTATTGTATTGTAAATGAAAGCATATTGTATGTGTCACATTATGCTTTCATTTTATGGAAAAGAGCAGCTTGGGGATTATTATAAACACCTTTTTTTGTGTTCTGTGGAAGTCATACAGGTTCATACACATCATGAAGGTGAACAGAATTGGAAGAACACCGGGTTCAGTTTGTTTTTTATTAGTGGATGTGTATAGCCCCAACAGGCCCTTCGTGTTCAAGCAAACAAGAGTGGCAGGTCTTGCAGCCTTATTTCATGGAGCGCATAGGGGATATGCTGTAGTAGAGACCTCCAAAACATCTACTAACCATGTCCTTTCTCCTGTAAATTCAGTCTGGATCAAAACACGTAGCAAAAACATTTCTGAGATAAAGGTTTCAAGACAGGCATAGCAGCAAAGCAGGCAGAGAACTAAAATGTTTTAACCTTTTATGATTTCCCCATTCTACACTCTTAAAAATAAAGGTGATTTATTGGCATCTATGGTACCAAGAAGAACCTTTAACATTATGGAACCTTTTCCTTGCATCATTTTTTTTTTTTTTATTTTTTTTTTTTATAGTGGGAAAAGGCTCTTTAGATTATTGAAAAGTTTTTCTCTGAAAGGTTTTTTTGTGGAAGCCAAAATGGTTCTTCTATGGCTTTTTGGAAACTTTATTTTTAAGAGTGTATGACACTAATTTACCAGTATTCAAAATGGTTATTTGATTGATGTTACTAATTAGAGAAGAAAGATGTGAGGAACTCAAGTGAAACTGAGCTGATCACTCAGCCAGTCACTCGAGGGACTTTCTTGGATCAGCAAGTTTCATTTAACTTGCACAGAACCTTGTCAGTTGGTGAATAGAGGCAGCTTTGAGAGTTGCGCGTCTGTGCGGCGGCAGAGATTCACTACAAGGCACGCTTGGTGGAAACGTCTTGCATGGTTTTCGAAAAGCTGTTTTCTGCTAATTACTGACCAGAATCGATGAGAAAATATCTCTAACGTTCCTGCATGTTTAGACAGCTTAGTTAACTTTTACAACGTAGCACAATTGTATGATTTAATTTATGTTAATTCTCTAGTATCCTTTATCCTTAAGTATCCTTTATCACTCAGAAATGTAACATTGACCATTGAAGATTTTCTAAGCATTTTACAAAAAAAAATAAATAAATAAAATATTTGTGGCGAGTTAAACCACTTTACTGTAAACATAATGTAGTGTACCTGCTGCTTCTTTTCTTCTAGTAAAGAAAACCTCGACTCTCTGACAGATGAGCTGAAGTTTAATTACGGTGCGGGATGATCCGTTTTGGCAGAAGGGATGTGAGGGTTGGCTGCAGCTTTAAGAGGGTTCTAATTATGTCCCACATTCAGATCAAACGGTAATTAATTTAGCCCTGTCAAAACCGAAAAGACAATTATAAACAAATGGATTACCCGTCAGCTATGCGTAGAATAGCTAACACATCTCAACTTTCTCACAGAATTTGTAAGGAGAAGCAGCATTGAGCCAAGGATTTGAGAATGAAGTATTTCATTCAAAGACAGATGGTTCATGGACAGCATCTCTCACCTCATGAAGATTTAATTATTTGTTTACCTTCACCATTGAAACCATATTGAGGGTGTACTCTCATAAATAACATCTTTATTTACACCCTAAATATTTAAATTCATCAAAACATTTCATTTAATATGCCTGCAGACTGTTCCACTTGATATATTTTTAAAACCAAACAAAAAGGTACTGTTAGAGCCAGTCTCATTCCAAAGTAGCATAAAATGCAGATTGTTCCGTATATCACATGCTATATTCAATGACAGTTAAATGCTTAGTGTTGCTAGCATAAATTAGACTAATGCTGCTATATAAATGGTATGTTGTTCACTGGCATCGTCTGTCAAGTTCTAACCCTCGTCACTGGCGCTTCATTTGGTTTTCATGACATGGATAGTCGGGCGGGACTGATGTTATATAACTTGATGGTGCCTTGCTTCTCCTAACATTAACTTAAATAATTACCTGATGCCTTCTTTTATCTTTAAAACGTAGATAAGACAGCTCGCCATCTTATACCACTGTCTAGATCCGGAAGGGAGTTGTGATTATGCATTTATTTTTGCATTCACCGCCAATAAAACAACAGATATGTCATTTCCTTTGTTTGTAGGAAAATGAATTGAACTGAGCAGTTTGCTTTACTGAATAATCAGCTTATGGTTTGAGAAGCTCTTTGTGGCAATTTATATTCAACTCCAGTTAAATCTTTAAGGTTAACAACAGAGATGAGCTAAGGACTAATTCAGCTTTACAGCCCCACAGGAAATATGGTAAAAAGTTTTCAGCTGGCACCATTCAAAGCAGAGGATGTTTAACTGGGCTTAAAGGGGATAATTTGATTTACTTTCTTTAATTCTAACAGAGTGTAACATATTTCCTCTTGTATTACTGGATTTTCAGAGTGCTCTTGGGTCCACTGTTTCGGAAGTACTGAGATTTATTTTTAATTATTCTCATAGATCATATTGACTCTTCAAGATAATGATATAGGTTCAGTATTTTATACTGTACATTTAGAACCTGCTTTACTAATAATGGAATCTATTATATGGAAAACAGTTTTCGTACAATTCACATTGTACAAATTCGTACAATATCGCCACCTTGTAGTTGGGTTGACTACTTTGTATGATCTGTATGACCCCTCGATAATGAAAATACAGAATTTAGCAGAAATCTGAAACATTCTTCTCATAACTACAAACTGCATTCATGAGACTGTGGCAATATGCATGAAATCCGCCTTGCCTTATATACCTGACTGACAGCTGGTGAAAAAAGAAATAGATTTCAGAGCTAAAGTGACAGTGAAGGGAAAAACAAAATGAGTGGGATCGAAAAAGAACTAATTTGTTTGTCATTCTTAATGTTATACCGAACAAGGTGCCACATTAAATTCAATAGAGAATTGCTAGAGGATTTTTGACATTTTGCAAACTGGAACGTAAAACAGACGTGGGTTGCGTACCAAAACCTAGTGAGCTGTTGTTTACTGCCTACATAGGCAGCATCTTAACTGTGTAAGTGGTCGATTTGGATTGTTCTATGTAGAAATCAACTCTGTGTGCCTTACAAATTAAAGCGTTTATCACGTGAAGCAGATTTGGTTTGCCAGTGATTTCAGTAGAGTTTGCTGTTAGCAGGATGCTAAGCTGACAATATGATACTCGAATAAGCATATATGTGTGTGTGTGTATATATATATATATATATATATATATATATATATATATATAAATTTTTATAAAATCTTTTCATGCAACAACACTAAAGAAATGACACTTTGCTACAATGTAAAGTAGTGAGTGTACAGCTTGTATAACAGTGTAAATTTGCTGTCCCCTCAAAATAACTCAACACACAGCCATTAATGTCTAAACCACTGGCCACAAAAGTGAGTACATCCCTAAGTGAAAATGTCCAAATTGGGCCCAAAGTGTCAATATTTTGTGTGGCCATCATTATTTTCCAGCACTGCTGTTCACCAGAGACGACATCATGGAGCTGGTGGATGTTAGAGACCTTGCGCTCCTCTACCTTCCGTTTGAGGATGCCCCTCAGATGCTCAATAGGATTTAGGTGCCCTCAGCTTCTTTACCAAGGCAGTGGTCGTCTTGGAGGTGTGTTTGGGGTCGTTATCATATTGGAATACTGCCCTGCGGCCCAGTCTCCAAAGGGAGGGGATCATGCTCGGCTTCAGTATGTCACAGTACATGTTGGCATTCATGGTTCCATGCTTGACTGTAGGCAAGACACACTTGTCTCTGTACTCCTCACCTAGTTGCCGCCACACACGCTTGACACCATCTGAACCAAATAAGTTTATCTTGGTCTTATCAGACCACAAGACATGGTTCCAGTAATCCATATCCTTAGTCTGCGGGCTTTCTTGGTGCATCATCTTTAGAAGAGGCTTCCTTCTGGGACGACAGCCATGCAGACCAATTTGATGCAGTGTGTGGCGTATGGTCTGAGCGCTGACAGGCTGACCCCCCACCCCTTCAACCTCTGCAGCAATGCTGGCAGCACTCATACATCTATTTCCCAAACACAACCTCTGGATATGACGCTGAGCATGTGCACTCAACTCCTTTGGTCGACCATGGCAAGGCCTGTTCTGAGTGGAACCTGTCCTGTTAAACCACTGTATGGCCACCGTGCTGCAGCTCAGTTTCAGGGTCTTGGCAATCTTCTTATAGCCTACGCCATCTTTATGTAGAGCAACAGTTCTTTTTTTTTTCAGATTTTCAGAGAGTTCTTTGCCATGAGGTGCCATGTTGAACTTCCAGTGACCAGTATGAGAGAGTGAGAGCGATAACACCAAATTTAACACACCTGCTCCCCGTTCACACCTGAGACCTTGTAACACTAACAAGTCACATGACACTGGGGAGAGAAACATTAATGGCTATGTGTTGAGTTATTTTGAGGGGACAGAAAATTTACACTGTTATACAAGCTGTACACTCACTACTTTACATTGTAGCAAAGTGTAATTTCTTCAGTGTTGTCACATGAAAAGATATAATAAAATATTTACAAAAATGTGAGGGGTGTACTCACTTCTGTGAGTTTTTACAGATTTGTATACTACCTCAGAATTTGGCCAGTATGAGGTACCTTATGGAGTAGACTTTACATCGGGATTTTTTCTTATGATGCTTAAAATGCCGCCTACGTTGGAGCAGTGAACCTGTTCCCAGTTCAAAATAGGCTCCTGAAATGTTTTTAAAAAAAAAAAAGGTTTTGTGGGACCTGTGGAAGAAGTATACATAAAACTTAAATTTTCTTCTAGGAGTCACAGTATGAGAAGCCTACCATTAAGATTCCAGTGAATTGGAATAACAGTTATGGCAGTTTGAGGTCACTTACTAAATAACAGTCTCCCACTTTTCCCTCTGCAACCGTTGTGTCTATCTATCCCACCTGTCTTCCATCCATATCCACAAACTATTACTCAGTCCACAACCTAATCTGCAGCAGCACCTTGTCTGAAAGAATTGACATTATCATTTGTTCCTCACTGTTGGCTCAGTAGGTTGGTGTTACAATCTCAAGTGTAGCCCTAGGTGGCAGTTTTGCTGGTAAAGAGTGAACAGGACTCTTGTCTGACAAATATGTCCAAAGGCGAAGAAGTCAAGTGGAAAGTCGAGACGAGAGAGGCAGAGGCTGCGCCTGGCACCAGCAGACAAGAGTGGCGCTCTAGGTGTTCTTGGATTTGGGTTGTCCAGAAGAGATGTGTAATCGGAATGGGCACCTTGTGTTGGCAGTGCTGCAGAGTTCTGGAGAACATCGTGGTCTGTCCAAACAGCCCCTCGAGGGTCAACATAGCATGTCACTTGCATTTCACTTGTAATTTTTTACAGCATATTGTGATGTTCCAACTAACCTCAGAGAAGAGAATTTGTATAAGAGGCTATGAATGAACATGAAAAACATGTCAATCGAAGAAAATGTGCATTGAAAGGCTTGAAGTCAATATGAAACAGCACTCATAACTCTCAGGAAAAATATGTACAAAAGCTGTCACTTGGATGGTACCCTTTCAGAAGATAAACCATTGTACCTTATTTACCCCAAAAGGTGCATATTAGTACCTAAAGTGTACTTAATAGGACCTTTTAAAAGAGTCCCACCCCAGTGACAGCTTTTTTTTCTGAGAATAGCCATGTTTCCATTCACCTATTTTTATGGAGAATTTGGGATAAAAATATGCTGGATCGAAATGAGGATGTGATTGGATAACTGGACTAACCAGCAGATCAGTTTCATTGCACAGCATCTCAAATGTTGTTTTAATTATTTGTAAATGTTTTACACGATTCCAATATATTCCAATTTTGCTAAACTAAACTAACTAAACATTACCAAGTAAACTGACAACAAAACACATGCAAGAAGTAATAAAGAAAAAACGCAAGATCACATGCGAGACAGGAACTGTTATTAAAAATGCAGAACACATTTCCCACAGCAGGATTTTAAATCGCAGACAGGTCAAGATATTTAGCATGCCAAATATCTCATGGGCGTCAGCGATGCATCATCAGTTCTCTCAGATCGCATCTTTGATCATGAACACTGTGTGACTGTCACTCGCGTGAACGGGCACCGATTTGCCTCCGATTGTCGGCGATTTCGCAAAATCTGTCAGCAATTGAAAATTGGGTCTAAAATCATGCAGTGTAAACTCTGCATTAGCAGCTGGTTAGGTGCTAAGGTTAACTAGCTTAGCCTTAGCACTTAACTGCTAAAGCTAACCAGCCAAACACTGACTGGTTCGTCTACTGGTAGCACTGGTATGCTGTATCTACACTATTACGTTTCTCCATTACTGGCCATTCAAAAGTTAGATTTTTGTCAATAATTATACTAATTATACTAGTAGAGGTTTCATTAGGAATTAGATCTGTTTTTATCTGTTTACTCAGATGACAGTGCTAACAGAATGCGTTATCCAGGTATTGTAGAACTTTGGGGAAATAAAGTTGCTTCAGAGGTGGTGTAATGTGCCTGTTATAATGAGCATTGACATATGTTTAAGAAAGTGATTAGTATTATTTTTAATTTCAGGCTAATTTCAAAGATATTATAAGGTTTTGTCTTGGTACTCAAACTGTTTCATTTGTACAGGGCTTGTCTGCATTATTTATGCTTAACTGGTTTAAATAGCCTCTTGTCAGTGGTTGAACCATTAAGACTTTATGCTAGCAGCTGAAATTGAGACCTCATGGAGTCAGTAACCCATGCTAAAGTGGCTCACATTTAAATATTAATAAAATTGTAACAGTGCCCATAGTAGCTTATTAGCATTGTTGCTAATCCACTAGGTCCCAATGCTCATGGGACTGAGCTGGAATCTACGTCAGATATTCAAAGTCTCATTGATTGACAAACTCGTTCCACTTGAACACTGCAAATCTGTTGGGCGAAAGGGGCTAAGTGGTAAGTGATTTTCCCCAAGTACTGTTTGCCTATATGAATACAACAGTTGACCGAGCTGCCACTTAGCGTTAGCTCTCTCGACCTGCGCTTGAAAAATGAAGCCTCGTAAGAAGAGGCTGTAATTTCCTCTTTCCTCGCCCCTTTCCTCTCCAGTTCTGGCCGCTCATCTTGACCTGGACTGATCGGGATGCTTGACCGGGCGTGTGATTGGTTAGGGTTTTGGGGAGTTCATCAGGGCTAATGATGAGGGTTCATGAAATCATCTACATTATGTCAGGGCATATTGAGAGCTGCAGGCAGAGTCTAATGACCAGCGGTCCAGATAGGAAATGCAGTGATGGGAATCACTCGCTCAATTTGGAGCAAATTTCGGAGACCACTGAATCATAGATTACATACAGTTACATGAACAGCCAGTGAAGCTTTTGCATTTTGAAGGAAATCTAGCTGAGATTGGAAATCATTCTTCGCTAAGAATGAATTGTTTTAGCGCCTGATTCACAAACACTGACTCCAGCAGACGTAACCAATGATGTGTCGCAACAGCCTGAGTCTGTACACACTAGAAGCAAAAATGTAGACTTCGGAATATATATATATATATATATATATATATATTTTTTTTTTTTTTTTTTTTTTTTCTCTCCAGAGTGACTGGAGTAGCTCTGTAGAGTGTGAAGATTTTTATGAATTTCTCTTTTTGTGTTCCACTAAAGAAAAAAAAAAAAATAGCATATGGATTTGGAGTAATATGAGGTTGATTAAATAATGACAATTTTTGTTCTTCGGATGAACAATTTCTTTTAAAATCAATAATGCAGTATGTTTGATGAAAAATAATCTTTTCTCTTAATGAGACTATTTAGAGGATTGAGGCATACATTTCTCATTTTACAAAAGTGAAAGACTTGACTACCCAGTTCTGTGCTCAGGCATTTCAGTTGTGCTGAAAATCTGGTTCTCGAGACTGAGGGTAATTGTGCTAGAACATGTTACCATGGTAATATTGTACCTAGGGAAGTGGTAAACTCTATGCAATGATTTGAAGTTGTGACAACACGGCACAGTTAATCGTGGTCAATGAGTGACATTTTTTCTTTTCGATGTAAAGTGGATTTCAAACGCACACCTGGGTTTTCATTTCAATGTGGTATTGTTGTTGCAAAACACTGTGTTGTTTCATATTTGGGTGATTGCTTTTGACAATCCAGTCCTGTTGACTGCAAATGGTTGCTTTTATGCTAATGCTCTTTGATTTTTCTTCAAATTAGCTACTTTTAATCTGTAAGGGGTCCAAAAATTGCAAAAAGACAAACAGGCACCACACTGTCATGTGCTTTGCATTTTGTGAGCAGTTTTAGTGCACTTGATCTATTCAGTATAGGGCGGCGAGTATCTCTACCTACCTCACAATATGCTTTGATGCATATTTTGAGACATCAATGACCTCATTATTTAGAAAAGGAATAAGGATATTGTATGAATGCAGATATAAATAAATAATATATTTATACAAGGATCTAAATATTGGTATTATAAATCCATTAATTCATCATCAGTGTACAATATATTTTGTAAATATGTTTTAATGGTAACACTTTAGAATACTGATCCTTCATTAATCAATAAATAAACAGGGACAAATGAGTAATGCATTATTAACACTCTAGTAACTACTATAACAAGAAACTGATTAATGAATTAGTAAGTAATAGTGCTCAGTTGAAGGTGGTAGTTCACTATTAGCTAATCAGTAATTACCTTTTCTTTCATACCTCCCAGAGAACTACTAAGAACTACTATATACAGGTTCATAACTAATGTGAATAATACATAATGTATAATTAATTCTAAAGTGAAGGTCATGGTAACCCACTAGTAATGACTGAAGTATTACCAAATCCTTCAGAAGGAATTACTAAAAATTTGGGGGTTTGGTAAATCTGGTAAATCTATGGAGGCTTATGAGATGAAAAGTGGAAATTATGACATACTTGGGTCATAATTATGAGATGAAAAGTGGAAATTATGACTTAAAAGTCATGAATTAAGTTGAAATTATGACTTTATGGCCTGGTTTCACAGACAGGGTTTAGCCTAATCCAGGATTAGGCCTTAGTTCAATTAGGATATTTGAGTATCTTTTATAAACGTACACTAGAAAAAAAAAAAAAAAAAAAAAAACATTACTGGTGTACATCTTGAGACAAAACAATGGCACTGACACATTTTAATATATGTCAGTATAAGTTGCTTTCAGTTAAAACATGCATTTTAGTCTAGGACTATCTTAAGCCTTGTTTGTGAAACCGGGGGTTTAAGTCATAATTTCAATTTAGTATCTCATAATTTCGATTTTTTAATTCATAATTTTTGATTGATTGATTGATTGATTGATTGAGTGACTGACTGACTGATTGATTGAAAGAAAGAAGTTTTGGGAAGAATGTTGAATTGACTGACATGAACCTCTCTTCCTTTCTGGTCATGTTTTTGGGAGGTGTGTCACGCTTGGTTAACCTACAGGAAATGCATTACAAGTCTCTTCTGTGTTTGTCCTGTCTATGTCCTTCACCATCTCACTAAATTCTGTGTTCCACTGTCTGCCAGTTGTTTAAATACTGACTTCCTGATGTGTTGCCATCCTTGTTTTATAACATTCTATAACGTTTCTCGCTTGTTTGTTTGCCGCTTTTCTCTTCTACCCTATGGGGGGGCTGTTTAGTACCTGTATTGATGAGCTTGTGCTACAGAGGGCAGCACGTTTCTTGTCTGTTCTTCGTCACGGGCCTTTGAGGAACCTGTTGTGCCCGAGGCAGCAAAACACCTTCTCCAAAAAATGTTTTCTGAGATAGAGTTACAAGGTTAAAATCTCTCTTATACCAGTTTAATGTTCAGAGACAACTATAAATAAGCCATGTTCAGGCTGACTTCCCTGAAAAAAATGTAAATTCTGTGGCACTTCCAAAACGTTTTTTTTTTTATCCTGTCTGACAACAGGCTGAACTAATAGTGTGAAGTTTGGGCGGATCTCTCTGTTTGTTCGAACATATGGCAGTCTTTAGGAAACCTGTTTGACAACAATCATTATTTTTGCAATGTGGTAATGCTAAACAGAAAAAAAAGGTGTACAATTTACTTTTAAACCATTTTCACTCTGAAATTGATAGTATATTTCACAAATAAATACAAAGAAACAACAAGTTACACATTGAATTAAACATTTAATTTTGAAGTAGAAAGACTGAAATGCTATTTTCCTGTAAAACGTACCCCTCTTTGTATTATTTAGAACTTCGAAAAATATTTTTTTACATTGTATTGCTGCAGAAATTACACACTTATTTTTAAAAAGAATGTGGAACTTTCTTCATAAATGCCGCTGGTTTTGTGTATGATTCTCCACTGAATTTATTCCTTTATTCCTAAAGATAAGAAATAGTGAAGACATTTTTGTTGTTTAAAAGAGCCCGTCTTATAATTTCCCATTTAATTTTATAGACCATGTGGAACTCATTTCTAAATGTTATAGGAAATGTTGGTCGAAAAATTCTCCCATATTCTCCTACATCTGCATTACATCTTTAGACTGGGTGTTGCCTGGATGAATATTACTTTGACATGAACATGGCATCCCACCCACTGATTCAAGAGTGTTGGGTTTCCTCCATTACCATGAGTGGATGGCATTACCATGAGTGGATTTCCCTGCTGTAACTCCATCGATAACAGGAAGTCCATTTCAATTCAGAGGATAATGTGTTTGAGAGTCTAACCAGTCTATTGTGTTTCTGGTTTGAAAGTAGGGCATCACGTAGACGTAATATTCTCCATTGAACTATAAAGAGAATGAAACATCTGGTTTGGATATTGCAACATCTTTTAAATTTTTGATATTTTTTTTATTATTATTATTTTTTTTTTTAAAGAGAAAACAGTAGTGAGGTAAACTGTCTAAAACCACTAGTGAAAATGCTTTACATTATCAGCAAAACAATTTGAGTGAAAATAATTGAAAAATAAATTGTAATGCCTAAACTAAAAAGAGCATGTACTAAACCTGATGATCATATTATCAATCATGCTTTCAGAATCTTTATATATATATATATATATATATATATTAGTCTTGTATGTTTTTGGATTTTCTGCTTTAAATGGACAAAAAACTCATATTTTCAGTGTGGTCTCAGACGTTTTCAAACCCCTGTATATTTGCGTTCAAACCAGCTTTGTAACAACTTTGACCCAGTTGGAACAACATGTACGATTTCACTGCCCGTTCTCTGTAGCGGATCTTAATAGCTTCTGGGACTCCTAGCTTCAGGCCATTCCGTCCCTTGTTGCCCCAAGTTGATGGTCGGGGTTGGCCAGTCAAGTGAAACTTCTCCTTGGCATAGCTACTGATGTTCTACTTTGCATTCACAATGACGCTACAGTGTCAATGAACTAAAAATTTGTGCACTTCAGTTTATGTAGGATACACCTGCATAGTCCGGACAAAGTCATGGAAGTTGTCCACCACTTATGAAAAAGCTGACTTTTGTGCTTGATTTTAAAGTTTAAAGCAAAACTCACACGTACTACTAGACAGAATCTTGTCATACTGCACACATTCAAATACAGTTTCTTGTTTTGTTTTGGTACCAGAGCAAAAACTGTTAAATTAAGTACTTAAAAAAAAAATAGCATTTAAATACATTTGTCAATCCAGAAACTTTGCAGTGTACTGGGCAGCATGAAAAACAAAACTTGTATAATAAACAGAAAGCAAGAAAATTGCTTCCCTTTGTAATCATCAAGGCTGAATTCTGCACTCTCACAAAAACTCTGATTATAATAAAAAAAATCTGTCTTAATTGTACATTGAATCTCTTACTTACATTGTTTATATTGTGTTAGTTATAATGAAAGGATTTGCTCATGTTGAACAAAACAAACCTTGTGCCTTTTCAGCGGTGAGTAGATTCTGACTAACTAACTGACTACCACCTCTGATTGGCCATTGCGTTCAAGCACTTAACAGATATGAGCGCAGATATATCTGTAAATAGAAACCTTTGACACTCAGGGCCTGTTTACACCTGATCATTTCATGCGTTTTCTCTGATCGGATAGCTTTCTTATTTATAAAAACGATTGCATTTACACATGGCCACATAAATGTGTCTCCGCAAAACGGATATAGATCCAATCTTCAGTTCCCGCGCTATATGCAGATTTCGTCACCGAAAGCAACAAATACGAGCTGCATTTTATTGATCATCAGCTTGTTTCAAAATCAAAGACGCAATAGGAGAGAGCACGGGAACAGCACTGGTAAGATCATTTAGTCTCATTACTTTTAATGAAGATGACTTTGTTTTGAGTGCCTGAGACTTACTTTCAGTATGATTTGTGGCAGTTTGCATGCTGTCTTACTGAATAGATATCAGCTGCTCATTTACTTATGTGGTTTCAACAACCAGATGCATTTAGACCTGTTCAGTTTTGACTGAAATGCGTCCCAGACCACCTCCTGAAGTGGTTTGAGTGACTGGATTTATATCTGTCTCGAATACGTTTCGGAGGGCATTTGGACCTAATCTTTTCATGATCGGATAGCTATCTGATCAGAGAAAACACATAAAGTGACCAGGTGTAAACAGGCCCTCAGAGTGTGCTCAAACATACAGGAATGAGTGCGTTTGAAAGTGTCTATCAGCGGATACCGAATATACCCAGTACTCAGCACAACAGAAATGAAGTGTTCTACCGACTGGTACCTGTAGTACCATTAAGTTTGACAAACCTATTTTATATTACATTATTCATTACATTTATATTACTTTTTTTTTTTTTTTTTTTGTGACTATTCAGTTACTTGATAGTTCTTCTCTACAACTGAAGCTACGATCCTGACATTTTATTTGCGAACAATCACAACATATTTAATGGTCGTTTTTACATTGATCTGCATAGCAAAAAAAAAAAAAAAAACTTACATAATTATGGGTTCCCTGATATCCCGCTATGGCATATAACATGCTATAACTTATAAATCCATAGGCTGCACATATTGCTGTTTATTATATTATATTGCTGTTTTTCTGGTTGCTCTTTACTGCCGTCTAGCTTATTAAAGACATTGACAAATCCTAGCATCCTTGACTATGCAAAGCATCTCTCACAAGTCAGGAAGGGCTTTGGCGATTGGTGATCTGTTGCTTTCTGTCGTGGACTAGCCACAGACTTAAAAATATTAAAGAGCGACAACCTTATAGTGTGCACTGGATTTTAAACAGGGCCCTTCCTGTCCTGCTGAAGTAACTCAGTTTGCCTCTCGGTTGGCTACAGTTTTTATTTCCTGTCCTCAAAATCATGTATTATGAGGTAGAGACTAGTTAATATGTCACTGTAAATATTTCATAGTGTGATAATTGATCTATGATCTTATTGCGACCCTTCTGAACAAGTGCCAGGCATTTCTCTGTATTTACAATGCTTTTACAGTGCTTAATGTAAATAACCTGAGTGATCAAGGCACTTTCTCCTTGCTGCTCATTTTTATTTTCCCATTTGTCCTTGGATGGCTCCTTCTATGCAGACCCTGGCTTATAATTTGTGACATTGTAAAATTTGCCTTTCTACAAACCAAACACTTGCACTTTTCATCTCGCCATACATTTTGAATATATATTACCTGCCTTTTTATGCATTAGTTATTTATTCGCAGATCCTGAAATTACAAGAAAACATTTAATTTGTATTAGCTCTCCATTCTTTTGTCTTTTTTTTTTTTTTTTTTTTCTTGTTTTTTCTTGTTTGTTTCTTTTATGAATCAATTATAGATCAGTATCTTCTTTGTAGAATGTCAGACGTCAAGTCTGGTCTGATTATTGTCACTAAGTCTCCTGTGAGAGTTTTGGGTCATAAATTAGGCCTAAATGAGGATCTAAAGTCTAAATATGCATGCATGGTAAAGTCAGCCTGAGGTCAAGAATTCCCTAGAAAAATGCTTGCTCAGAACATTCAAGTCCCAAGTCTTGCCCAGTTGATCCCATTCTGCTGTCAGCGCTCATAACTGTCTGCATTTTTTGACTAGAAATCTCAATGGATAGAATTGTTACAGTGTCAGTGTTCAGATCTGTTGTATACTGTAGGAGTCAAAATCTGCTAAGGAGTAATTAAATGTAATAAATAATGTAAAAATTTATAATCTTTTATTGGAAATTTAAACAACATTTTATCAAACTTTGATAACTGCCTCGATCTTTTAAACAACTAAGAAGATAATGACCAAACTACATTCTATATATATATATATATATATATATATATATATATATATATATATATATGTATATATAAACTGTTAAGTTCCCAAAACTTACATCCGCATATGACGATCAAATTGGATGACTACATGGACTCATGACTCATCCCAAGGTCATTTAACAGTTCATCTACTGCCAAAATTATATATTTAAAAAAAGAGCAGTCAAGAATAGTAAATAGAAAATATTAAAATCAGGAATGTCAGAATGCGTAGAAAATGTCTGTCAAAATATAACATACAACACATGTTGAAAGATGTTCACCAACCTGGTAAAGTTTTTCAATTGAATGAGCATTTATTCTCTTTAGCATGCAGTGTTAAGTATTTCACTCAGTTCCCTGATGATTTTGATTCAATTTCAGCAAGTGAAGAACAAATTTATACTCACGTGTGTAATGTATTATGCATGTTACCGTCTCTGACAGGCAGCATGTTGAAGCTACTCAGTCCACCATTTTCTGCCTCTTCTCGGAAAGCGATGATGTAGTCAAAACATCTGGTATTGTGGGTTTTCCAGGGAATGCGTAGACCTCTGTTTCTCGTAAATACTATTGTACATTGTGTATGTTCTTTTTTGACAGACATCAATGTTGTGATATTCAAACAGATGGATTGTAAGGTAATAATCATTTATTTATTAGCCGGAAAATATTCAGTGAAGTGAATGATGCCCATGAATGTATGTTGATGTTTTTAGTTCTAATATTACAACCGACAGCTGGCGTATGTTTTTGACTGTTTTGATAATGTGCGTGAGGGGTGAACTATGTTGGATTTTTGGGTATTATAAAACATGCTGGAGACATTCAAAATGCTTTTTGTGTAGTTCATTATACAGTACTTATTTTACGGAATTAAGTTTATTTCATGGCTTAAAAATGGCATGCTTCTCAGAGACATGTTTGCCTTGTCAAAAATGTTACATTCAGCTGTCACAAATTCATTGACTTTTGAAAATTAAGAATTTCTTTCTTTCTTTCTTTCTTTCTTTCTTTCTTTCTTTTTTAACCAGGAAAGGAGTGGTTTTGATGCACATAGCTATAATGTTTTGCCCCATAGTGGATTTGTTGTCCTATGTGAATTTCTTCTGATCTTGTTAGTATTTGTTTGTATGTAAAGTGTGTTACGGTTTCTTGTTCCCACTAGCTTTTCATTGACAGGATAGAGAATTTGAAAACATTTGTACACTAAAAAAAATGTTATATATATATATATATATATATATATATATATATTTATTAGGTGGTTACTTTATGAATACATATTAAGAAAAATAAATAAATGTTAAGTCTGTTCTGGGTTTAAATTGGTTTATATTGTGATCTTGTTTGATTTGCACCCGTACCATGATGGTAGCTGAACAAAGTCAGGATTACAGGATTAGTTTCGAGTTGACAAAACCAGACCAAAGCAATACAATCAGGCTTTGTACAAAGCCTTACGCTGTGGAGCGCAAGTTACTATGGCAATGATCACTGCTAAAAGCTGAGCCACTTTCATGGTGCCTAAAACCCAGGGTTGGCGCAAACTGAAACTTATCTGGCTATCCACCTAAACCGGATTCATGGTATAGGTCCCAAATCAGTTTTCTATGTTTGTTCATGTTTCCTTTGTCTTAGGGGCCACAACACTGTTTTCAACTAAAATTCTTCACATGCTCTTGGAATTATCCTAAATACAAGTTTCCTAGACAAAAATTGCACATAAACCCCTCCCATTTCCTATTTCATGTGCTCGTAATCACAACTTCAGAAGTGGGAATTATCAAATATTTCCGATAGCATGTGAAAGCAGCATTAATCCCTAGTGTTTCTCTCAGCATATTCCTAGTAAAAAAAAAAATATATATATATATATGTATATATATATTTTCGAAGGGTCAATTGCAGGGTATTTTTATTTAACACACGAATATGAAAATGTATTTGTAGTATACTTAGCACAAAATACATTTATTTCAAATACTTTTTTAGTATTTTTTAGGGATAGGGATATACTGCTTATTTTCAATTGTTCTTTGTCAGATCTTATATCACAATAGATGGTGTTCTGTTTCCTGTGTTTTTGTTTTCAGATACCCTAAAGAAGTGTAGTTTTGAGTTTTTGTTTAAAGAAAATGGTTTGCAAATAGATCCAGCTTCTTATTTTTGCAACCCCTTGCTGACACAAATAAGATAACTGTGGAATGCCATTAAAAGTTCCTCAAACAATCCCATCAAGAGAATTTATAGATCACTTTAATTTCACACATAGTAAATTTAGCAGAGACAAATTTGGGTTTGCAATGTGGAAAGCCTTGAGTGCACTGCACTTCATGGAAATTACACAGAGAAAGGATTTTCCTTTCATATTTTTTCATATTTTTGTCATGCACAGCAAAATGTTGAATCCACTATCGAATTTGGACATTCTGTTCTGCCTACCGTGGCATGATATAATATGAAAGTGTATGCAGACTTCAAAATGGCAAACTCGTGGAAGTTGTTGAGTGCTCTGGTCCCCAAAGCGTTCAAGCATGTAACTGCTACTTGGAAGAGGCACAGAATTCTTTCTCATTTCCAAACATTTCTCATTCCCCTTGTGCTGAATTAGAAACATCTCAGGAAAAGGTATGTTAGAAGAACTGGATCGCAACACTGATAATGTAGTTTTGTTAATGTGTGGATATAGTTACTTGTCATTTAGCAAATCTTTCATTCACAGTATATATTAGAATTTGCGTTTTTCGTGTACAGACACCAACATTGTCAAATGATCCCCGTTCACATGGAGCCACAAAAAAACAAAAAAAAAAACAAACAAAAAAACATCTAAAAACGCAGCATTATGCATGCCAGGCCAGTAGTTGGTGAGGTCACTTTGTAAAGAAACACTGTGCGCCTATAGACAGAACATGTTTACACGGACACAATAACGGTATTTTGTTCTGATGTTCTCATACAAAGATTTAGTATAGCATAGGGGTAAATAATGACTTAAATTATTTTTTTTACAGTTCCTTTTTTTGAATGAACTATATCTTCTGTTTATTGTTAGGATACCACTCGTCTCATAATATCTTATGTTGTCACAGAAAAATTACAAACTGTCTTGATAACAGCCTTTGGAGACATGCAATTTTAAATATTATTACCAACAAAGACTACAACAATTACATGTCTAAACAGACAGCCAACATAGCAATTTAGCCATGACAGGCTGTTTCTTTACTCATATCGTCCTTGTGTCCCTTAATGAAAACCTGACGTTCTGTCAGGGGCCTTTAATTTTCGTTAAGACTTTGGTATTTTTTGTGTGTAACTTTGTAATTGCTTGTCACTTGTTTTCTTGCTTCCTTCTTGACTGTGATTCAGAATTAAGAGAATTATGCTTTTTGTGCTTGTTAGTTTGCTCTGCTGCTAATTGGAGTGTCACATCTTGTGTTGTGTTACAAGATTGGACTCTTGCGTCACTTTTGATTTAGCTGATGGGTGATGTGCCGTGCTGGCTGTTGGCTAATAGGTGGTGTTATGGGCTCAGAGTCTCTCTCCTCGCTTAAAAGAGGAACAGTCGCCAATGGTAAAAAAAAAGGCCTGAAGGCGAAATCATTGACCTATTTATGATGTTCCTTTTGCTCATGTAATTAATAGTTGAATGAAATGGCATTCGTAACCCATTTTACCTCTGTAATGTGATGTATTTCTAAGTGAAATAGGATGTTCAATGGGAAAAATGTAGGGCAGGACTTTATTTTATCCATCAGGAATTGATTGGATTGTGAAAAATGGGTGTTACGTAACAATAAAGGCAGGTGGTTGAATGGGAGGAGAAAAATAAGAGGAACGGTTCACAGGTTGCAAGAGGTGATAAAAATTAAGGGGTCATTTGCACAACACTACACTGTTCAACAAAAAAAAAAAAAAAAAAAAACTTTTTATGTGTTTTGGCCGTTCATTTACACAACAACAGTGTTTTGGAAGCCTGACAATGCAAACTTTTGAAAATGGGTTTCAAAGTGCAAGTTTTTGAAAACGATAGCATTATCATCTCCATGTAAACAAGAATTACATTGTGGACAATATACCCAAATAACTACATCTTTCTATCACTTATTTAAAGCAAACCATTAAAGTTGAGTGATTAACACCATTCACTACAGATTTGCTTTCTGCTCACTGATCTCAATATATAGATTTTAGATATATAATCCATATTATAGATCAGTGTTTCCACCATGTTCCAAATTTACATGCCATTTCCAATGTCACAACTGGTGTATCATCTAAAATTCCCCACTTGGAAATATAATTTTGCTTGGTCATCCAAATGCCCGAAACTCAGAATTATGATATTTCTGATTCAAGGACACATAACACGATGTTATCTCAGTTGGCAGTAAGCTAGCAAATCTCTTCGCGATGTGCTGACATGTTAGCTTAGCAACACTTTAACATTGTTAGCTTAGAGATGTGTTGACATTTTGTAAGCTTAGGAACATGTTAATACATTGTTAGCTGACCAGTGTGCTAACACAAATTTTGTTTAATCAATTATGAGCCAAGTACTTTCATGCACTTAATTTATTCGTTCATAAAGAGCTTTAGTGGAACTACAAATGAAAGCAAGATGAAATTGTGTGCACAGCCAACCTCAATTTAAAACAAAGCCCTGGCAGACATACCGTATGAGCCCTCAGAGATACCGTAAGACTGGCAGGTTCATCCATCCTCAACCTGAAGCAAAATTAAGTTTGATTGTTCTCTGTTCTGATGATTTCAGCTGCATCAACTCCTTTGTGTCTCTCTACACCCTTAGCTTAAAAAAAAAAAAAAAAAAAAAAAAAAATTCTCTCATATCAAATACTAATACTGAAATGTACTGCAATTAATTTCTTTGTCTGTCATAGTGTGATATGACTTTTTTTTCTTTGACTTCCATGTAGATATCAAATGACTCTGAAATTCAAAATGGTTTATAATGATAAAACTTGTTTTCAGAGAATACTCACACTTTAGATTAGGGTCCAATTCTCACTATTAACTAACTATTAACTATGACTTTTGCCTCAACAAACTCCTATCTACTGGTTATTAATAGTTAGGTAGTTGTTAAGTTTAGATATTGGGTAGGATAAAATGATTTAGAATATTGTCATGCAGAATAATATGTGCTTTATAAGTATTAATAAACAGCCAATATAAATACTGAGCTTGTGAAGCAGAAATTTAACAACCCTTATTCCCAAGACTGATAATTTCCATACTTCCCAGCACAAATTCACAAACTTCACCTCTAACTCTTGACACGGCATCAAGAATTAACCTAATTACACATGAATCAATGAATGCATTACTGAGTGAATATATAGCAATTATACCTCAATTACTGGAGAAGCTCGTTTCCATCTGCGTATAGTGATGGACAAATCATTAATTAGTACAAATAGAGACATAATGTGGGGTGTGACCTACAACCACAACCTTTATCCATGTCGTATGGATGCAAGTCTTTTCTCGACAGCAGGGAGAGACCAACAGCTTCAAAGATTTCCCAAAATACTTTGTAATTACTCATCTGTCCCTACAACTTTTAATCAAACTGCTATGTCACAGTTAATTGTGGTGTTTTTGCGTCAGTATGTTTAATTCCCCAAGGCTGAGATGGAGTTTCGCTACAAAACTTCTAATTTTCAGTGTAATAAAGCTTTACATAATTTGGTCCTTAAGGTGGTGAGGTACTGTTGTTTCAAGTGTGCCGAGCTGAAGGGTTTATGTACAGAATCAAGGGATTACAGTACAACCAAATTAAAGTAGTACTGATACAAACATATAATTTTAACATCGCTGAAATTTAAACTAGGAAGGCAGCAACATAATTGTGTTCATTTTACCATTCTCTTTAGTCATAATTTGAATGCCACAGTAACCACTTTGCATTTGTCATGGCACTTAAGGCATCTGTTTTTCTGTATTTACATTTACATTTTTACTAGGGCTGTCAATTTATTATGATAATTTATTTAATTAGTTATGGGGGAAAAAAACATGCTAAAATTATTCATGCATTTAATGCACCCACCCTGCTCCACCCCACCCCAGACCTATGTAGGTCATCTTACATTTCATAAAGTTGATTAGTGATGAACATGAAGCAGGACAAAAACTCACTTTGTGATGGAGCCTGTAGAATGCAGTTATATGCCCCTAAAATTTCATGGACTTTTAATTTGTCACCTTCAGTCACATGTGTTTCCTTTGTCTAGTTTCCCGCCACTTATGAGTTGTCATGGTTACTGATATGATTCGTCATTACCTTCAGCTGTGTCACTGTTAATCTCCTCATTTACCTGTGTATTTAAATTCCTGCCTGATTTCTGTTCATTGTCCGGTATTGTCAATATTACGTGTGTTTGCTGTTGCCTGTCTTGGATATTAAACTTTGTTGTATTGTACTATAATCTTTTGCCTTCGTCTGAATCCCTGCAAGCGCGTTACAGAATACCGGACCAAAAATTAATGGAATGGTGGCTCAGAAGAGCCATGATTTTGTTTTGTTTGCCACCGAGTTTTTTCACCTCGCCGTCACCTGCCCCTACGACGATGAGACCCTGATGTCAACTACCATCATCCGTGGACCTCCCAGACACCTCTGGACTAAGCTGGAGAGAAGCAATCATCCGGTGTCTGGAGAGCGCCACGTCCTGGTCCAGAACACAGCCAGACCCAGAGCCCGAATCTTCTCCACGGACCGCGGAGTACTCATGCGAGCCCCCCGCAGACAGAGAGGACAGAGGCGACCCTCGCCCTGGAAGAGGAACTCCATCAAACTTCTGACCATCAGCGGATGAGGCAGAGATGACTACGGAGAGTGAAGACTGGCTGATCGACTTCAGTGAGGAAATAACTCCCACCCTATCCCACCCAGTATCATCATCATCATCATCTATGGATTGTATCATGAACTTCGTATCATCCTTACCGTTGCTCTGTCGACATTGCTTTCACTGCAAAGCTCAGCCAGTCCTCTAGCCCCACCGCTGTTGGATGTCTACAGCCGTGCGCCGTCTCCAGGGAGTCCCTGTGACGTCGAACCGTAGGTCATGCATCCGCCTCCTGCCTTCGACCTTCACTCCACAACACATCTCCTCTGTGTATTTACCTTATTTACCTGTGTATTTAAGTTCCTGCCTGGTTTCAGTTTATTGTCCGGTATTTTGTCCGATGTTACGTGTGTTTGCTGTTGCCTGTCTGCCTGTCTTGGACATTAACTTCGTCTGAATCCCTGCAAGCACGTTACAGTATGAGTTTTTGTCTAATATTTCTGATATGATATAGTTAAGCTATAGTAACGCAATATCACACAAGTGCTGTTTTTGTCAGGTATAGTTCATCCAAATTTAAATCCTATCGTCAATTACTCATTTAATGATTTTAAATTATCTTTTGGGTGTCATTTCTCAGCCAAATTTGATGTGCGATACATTTGTGATTAATTAATTGCCACATCATGTTAGATAAAAAAAAAAAAAAAAAAAAAAAAAAAAAATTATATATATATATATATATATTATATATATATATATATATATATATTGCTTAACAGCCCTAATTTTTTACATGTTTCTATTAAAGTGACTTTACATTCAAGGTATACATAAATTCTAGCATTCTCTGGAAATTGAACCCATGATCTTTACATTGCTAGTGCCATTTGTAATTGTGGCTATAAATGTAAATATGTGCAATGAAGACAATCACAAGTAAATATGTCAATATACTGTAGATGCAGTAAAGATTACCAATTGCAATTCAGCATTTAACTATTACAAAATTTGATCAGTGTTGATTACATTTTGATCGCTGCATATTACATGAACGATTTAAGAGATTTTTTTTTTTTAACAAATATGTCTGTACAAAAAACATCTCGGTTACGTATGTAACCATCGTTCCCTGAAAGAGGGAATGGAGACGTACGTCAGTAGTGACCGACGAATTGGGATATCGCTAGAGAGCCCTATCAGCTTCAAGTGTATAAAAACAAGCCAATGGAATTGGCGTGTGATATTTGCATAATGCGCACCGCCCCCGCCAGGTGGTATAAATGGGGAAACAGATGCAATCGCGCTCTGTTTTTCGCTGAGGAGACAAACTTGAGTCTGCACTACAGCGAAGGCACAGGAACTGTGGCGACGGGACGTACGTCTCCGTTCCCTCCTTCAGGGAACAAGGGTTACATAACCGAGATGTTCCCTTTCAGTCGGTCAGTCAGACGTACGTCAGTAGTGACCAATGAATTGGGATCCCAAATAAAGCGCCACAGTTACTGACCCCTTCCAGCGCCCAGCGCAAGCTCTAGCCACCCGGCGCACCAGGGGGGCGAAGAAGGGGGCGAGCTTACACTGAGAGAGTCTACTGCCATACCGCAAGACCCACTACAGTAAACTAGACAACACTAAAGAAGCGAAACCAGAGGGGACACTGTGGAGACCACTACCTACCCTGCAGGGGAGGAATTTACGTGGAGAATACGCATATGGACTGGCCGTGGGTAGTACGCATATGGAGTCCCTGGGATGGCTCCAGCCTAAGCATAGGGGGAGACTCATCTGACAGGTGACAGCAGAGCTGGCTCTGCTAAGGGAAAGACCAGGCTCACCGTGGGGAGTGGACAATACACATATGGGACCACTCACATGGAGGGATCACGACATATGGCACCCAGCCAAACATCAACGTCAGTGACGGACGTTTGGCCTGGCATCAGACACTCCGCAATGTCTGAGCCGAAAGGGGAGGCGGAGGAACTCGACAGGGGTCGCCAAGCTGGGAACTCGACTGGAGTAAAGGATGCACGTATACGGCCCAGGGGGCGGGATTGGCATTGCAAGCGGACACTTAGGACGGGCTCTTCGCGTCTACTGGCTGGTGGAAGCGAGTACACGGGAAGATACCGGTTCTACACGAAGGCTATAGAATCTAGCGAACGTGTTAGGTGTCGCCCAGCCCGCAGCTCTACAGACATCTGTCAGCGAGGCGCCGTGCGTCAGCGCCCAGGAAGAGGCCACTGGTGTGGGAGTGGGCTCTCAACCAGAGCGGGCAAGGCACGCCCTGAGATTCATACGCCAGGGCGATGGTATCCACTATCCAGTGGGCCATCCTCTGCTTGGAGACAGCCTTTCCCTTCTGCTGGACAGATAAAGAGCTGATCTGAGGTCCTGAAACTCCGCGTACAGGCGCAGAGCGCGGACAGGACAGAGCAAAGCTAGGGCTGGGTCTGCCTCCTCCGAAGGCAGCGCTTGCGGGTTCACTACCTGATCTCTGAAGGGAGTGGTAGGAACCTTGGGCACATATCCGGGCTGGGGTCTCAGGATAACGTGAGAGTCACCGGGCCCGAATTCCAGGCACGATTCGAGGCAGATTTAGTCTCCTCGCCCCCCTCAGGAACCTGTTGATCAGGTCGTGCTTCCCCAACGACTTACCTTCAACTACATCGTAATGTGCGGCAATAGCGGCAACATACACCTTGAGGGTGGAGGGAGACAGCCTTCGCTCCAAGCCCTCTTGCAGGAAAGAAAGCACAGACCTGACCGAACATGATCGGGGATCCTCTTGGTGAAGGAACACCATTCAATGAACAGGTTCCCCTTCAACGCATAGTGATAGTGTCTACAACTGACTGGGGGAGATCACTTAGAACCTCCGCGTCCTGTCCAGGGACCACACATGGAGTTTCCACAGGTCGGGACGCGGGTGCCAGAGGGTGCCCCGTCTCTGAGTCAGAAGGTCCTTCCTCAGAGGAATGGGCCAGGGAGGTGCTGTCGCGAGGAGCGTCAGATCCGAAAACCAGGTCCGAGTGGGCCAATACAGAGCCACTAGCAAAACCTGCTCCTTGTCCTCCCTGACTTTGCACAGGAGCTGTGCGAGAAGGCTCACTGGGGGAAACGTGTATTTGCATAGGCCCCGGTGCCAGCTGTGTGCCAGAGCATCCGTGCCGAGCGTGCCGCCGGTCAGGGAAAAGAACAACTGGCAGTGAGCAGTGTCCGGGGAGGCAAACAGATCTACCTGTGCCTCGCCGAAACGCTGCCAAATCAGCTGGACCACTGGGGATGGAGTTTCCATTCGCCCGGAAGAGGAGGCTGCTGTGAGAGCTCGTCGGCTGCACGGTAGAGCACGCCTGGGACATGAATGGCACGAAGTGACCTCAGATGCTTCTGACTCCATAGCAAGAGATGGTGGGCGAGTTGCAACATGCCTCGTACGCTTGCCACCTGACTTGGCTGGGTTCTGAGCGGGCTGGGCACCTCCTCATGCACCTCCGGGAAGAATGGTACCAGGGCGGGGGACTGAGGACCAGCGCGGGCCGCTCCGAGAAACTAATCATCCAACCGAGAAGGTTCGGGACGCGGTGGAGGATTCCACATGAGCCCGACCCTCTCAGCAGCCCGGGCGAGCATAGCTGTCAGCTCGGGATCAGGCTCGGGCAATGCTACGGTCCCAGAGGCAGGCAGCGCATCTGAGCCTTCATCTTCCGAGGACTCAAGCTCACCTTCCGATGTCGCGATCGACATCTGTTCGTCCGCAGGGATGCCGAATGAAACAGATAGTCACTCTGTGGAGGGACCAGCACGCTCCTCCGGCAACATCACAGGCTGCAGTGTTGCAGAGGGGAAAGGGGCAAGCCCTAACCGTGATCCTCAGGTCACCCTGCCTACACGCCGCCGTGCTGCTTGCCTGGCCAGAGCCAGCGAAAACGGCCGTACGGGGCATAGGGGAGGGGACCCCCGCCCCCTGAAAACCAAGGAACGAGAGTCTAGACCTCAACACTGAGATAGTCATGTTCCCACACAATGAGAACATGAGCTATCCACAAAAGCTGCCTCAGCATGCTGAACGCCCAGGTATGTGACACAGCGATTGTGACCATCAGCGGGGACCAGGGAACGAGCGCATCCAGTAACGCACAGACGAAATTACATCTTGAAAAAGACGCAGGGTTCGTCTGTGTAGCTCTTTTAGAAAGGAGGAAATTCAGCTCTGTTCTGTGTGCTGAGGCACGCAGGGAACAGCCACGATGTGACTGCAGGTACACACTGATCGCCTGACAGTACACACGCAAGGAACTGGCCCAAATCGCAAACCAGCAGGGCAAAACAATGCTGTGATAACAGCAGTTGAGAGCAATAGCTCAGGCTCCTCAGGAAGTCGCAGCCTCGCTGTAGTGTGCCGTAACAGACAGCTCTTCACAAAGACTTGAGAAACACACTCTCAGTCTCGACAGGAACACAAGTTGGCTCCAAAGCGAAAGACAGCGTGTGATTACATCTGCTTCCCCATTTATACCACCTGTCGGGGGCGGTGCGCATTATGCAAATATCACACGCCAATTCCATTGGCTTGTTTTTATACACTCGAAGCTGATAGGGCTCTCTAGCGATATCCCAATTCATTGGTCACTACTGACGCACGTCGAACGTGACCGACTGAAAGGGAACCTCAAAGTACACCTAAGGCTAAAATTGCAGAGGTCTTTTTGCAGATGTTTAACACTTAGGGTTAAAGGTATAGAATAATCCCTAACCAGGTTTTTTAAAGTGATATTTTATCCAAAAATAAAATTCTGTCATTATTTACTCACTCTCCAATCCTATCGTTCCAAACCTGAATAAATTTCTTTCTTCTACAATGAAAGAAAGTCACACAAACACAAAGAAAGATATTTTAAAGAATTTTTCAACTGCTTTTCTACACACAGCAACAACATGTATGGACAAAAAACATGGCTGTTTCATACAACTGACCTTTTGAAAGACATGGTACCAAAGTTTTTTTTACGGATCTTACAGTAATGTAAAACGTGACATTTGAACCATGTTTGAAATTCTGGGTCAGCACTCGGTCCATTGTGCGCATTTCGCCTCAAATGCGCTGGAGCAAAGATCCTTCAACCACATGCTTTTCTAGAAGGAAAAAAATATAACTGTGCTCGTAGCCTGAGTCCATGACATTTTCAGAGAGTGTGTAATGAGCTCATTACAGCTCTGAGACTTGAAGGAACACAAGCGCTGGAGTCTGGGACATCTGCGTAACCTTGAAGTCCTCAAATGAGGTGAGCCCAGAAAGAAGCTGTCACAGCACTCCAATCTCTCGTTGTGGTGCTACCTCTTGGCGTCTGACATATTTCCCTACAAAGCGGATATTGTATTTGGCCTTTAACTGAGTCATCTCTTCTTCTGACAAATTACAAGGATAAAGGTTTCAACTGCCATTCATTAAGATCTGAAGCAAGACAAAAAGAGGAATACCAGAGGATTTGTGTTGTAGATGTGTTTTCTGTCAGCCATCATTGTCGAGAAATACTGTCAGGTTTTAAAATAGGGTGGCGGCAGCTTGCAAGGTTTTCCTGCTGCCATAAAAAGAAAGATGACTTGTTTTATTTGAGAAATACACTTGTAAGTGTTGAGGATTTTATCTTATGAAAGATGTCACTGGGAGGTGAAATCACACCACTTCCAAAAAAGCTGTGGGGATGTGAAAACTAAGTAAGGCTCAAGACAGCTGCTCCAAACTTTCTGAAGATATCGAACCAGATGATTCAGCATGTGGTGTGTTGCTCTTACAAAAATCACCACCATGAAGGGTGGTTGTTAGGGCATTGTTATATTTTGAGTAGTTGCTAGGGTGAAGCAACATATGCAGTGTTTTAAGCCTGATCAGTAGCAAACTGTATGATTTTATGGACAATGAATGTCCAAGTGGTTGTACTCTATGACATGCCTTGTCAAAAAAAGGCCAAATAATCTGATATTTTCAGATTATTGACTTTAAAATAGTCAAGAGGGTCCTCTGGTATATAATTTTATATTTTATGTTTTTTTATTTATTTATTTATTTTCGTTTCTGTATGCTGGTTGTACCAGATTACTTTAATTTAGTGTACTAAAGTTCAACTATTTAATAATGATTTCCTTTCAAGAGTTTCAACCTTTCAACGATTCTATTTTTATTTATTATGATCAGGACAGTTGTACCACCCTAACAATTTTTGACTTCCCAAAAATATCAGAGTCATATTTAAATCTTTGAATTTAACCTTATACAGTAGCACCAGCCAGAACTGTGCTTGTCTGTGCAATACCATTTACATGAACTAGTTTGTGTTATTTGTTAAGACAGGCATCACTATTATTCTGGCTCATATTATTGTTTGTCCACATTCCTTACCCCAAGTACGAGCAGTAGAGATGTTTTTCTTAGCAAGCCCCACTAATTAACCCAGATTTCATGAGCTTGCACATCATAACAACAGCCTGGGTTATGCCTCGTCTGTTTTGTCAGCAACACTGACTAATTGTGTCTGTGTACAAGGGCAGAAATCTCCTGATCTCTCCAGCCATGCTAGAGATATCATTATCAGCTGATGTTCATATTCTGAGCTCTGCTGTGGATAATGAGCTAGAAACGAGAACACGCTATACATAAGGCGTTTCAATGGAGCTGTTTACAAGGGAACCCAATCGATGGTCTCGTTTTATCTTTGCAGATTTTGCTGTGCATAGGCCAGGATTAACCAACAGCATCACAGCGAGAATGCGAACGTTAGGAGATTTTACTTTTGAAGTGTGTTGTTGGGTAGATGCAGCAGTGCTGTGCACTGATCCCTAAGCAGGAAACGTAGCAGTAGAGAAGGCCATTGAAATTCTGCCGGAGGGAGTTGAGCTCTGAAAACACGCAGTGCTTCTTATGCAAGGGAGGAGAAAGCGAAGAGGGGAAACAATTACTGGTGCTAGCAGAGGAAAATAAAGAGAGGTTACATGTAAAATGTGAAATCCAAACAGATACTGGTGTGAAGATGGAGAAGAAATGGCAGCTTTTAGATCATTTATAAGCTACTGGATGTGTGTGTGTGTGTGTGTGTGTCCATGCTCATATGTCAAAGGTGGGTGGTTTACCATTGCACGATACTGTATATTCCATCATATATAAATGATATTGATTTCTATGGATTTTGAGATTAGAGGACAACAGTAGTGTGATTGAGTTGTTAGGGATGTGCCTGAAGTCAAATACCTTATTCAGAAAGGCACAGATAATGGCTTCAAAACAAATAATGAATTTTACTGAATAATAGCCTAGAAAAAAATATTCGGCAGACACAATCACTATGTAATAATGAATGTGTAAAGCGAGGGAGTGTAAACTTTATGAATGAAATAAGCGCAAATCAAATAGCCGCATTGCCGTCTCTGGTGTCTCTCAGAAACAGAGCTTGGCAAGAGTAATATAAACAAAAATACTGTGACATCTGTTCTGGGTTTAAGTTTGGTTCGTATGGTGATTTTATTTGATTTGAACTGCTCCCTGGGGTATATTCAAGGAAGGGGATTTAGTTTGTTAACCCCAGAAAAGAGAATATACATGAAAATGCACTATCAAAACTTAAATGGTTGTAATTCAAGAATGCTTTGGAATATAGACATACGTTTGGTCTCGTTTTACAGAAGACAGTCAGCAGATTATTGCTCAAATCATTTAAAAAAATGAAGGTATGAAAAAGTTATGGAAGTTTAAATTTACTGTAAATCAAATGTACTGTACTAAATATTTTATATTTTATCTAAAATATATATTTTACAAAATAATTTTTACTCTAAAATTACTATCAAATCAAAGCCATATGTCTAATAAATTTGTGTTCCAAATTTTAAGTTGATGTCACAAAAATTGAAGTTCCCATGAGATTTTGTTTAGGCACTGTACCAAAAATAGCTACTAGGTGTCATCGACATTCTATTGATTTTTTTTTATGCATTCTCCTGTAACAAATTTATATATTTCTGTCCAAATATCACAAAACAGTTGGCAGATATGGAACCGTAAGACCTTTCCAACGATATGTGTTTTGTCATGATTAGAAAAGGTATTATAAAATAGTTAAAATAAATTTTGTAATACAAAACCTGACACCACACACTAGGGAAGGAGCTCACTAAAAGAATTTTAGTTCGATATATAGTTTCTCAACATAAGATCAGGTTTAGTATAGGATATAATTGTTATAAACATGCAGTGGCAAATGGGCCCACCAGTGGGCCAGTGACAGTAAAGTACAAATACCTAAAAATTCTTAAATCAAGATGCATATTCTATATAAGAAAATATGATGTGTCTAGTTAATCACCTTGTTTAATCCGTAGTGTGTCCATGTGTATTTATAGCCCAGTATTTGTTTCTGTCCATGGGCCTATATATGAAGCCAGTTTAAGTGGATAGCCAGTTATGTTTCAGTTTAGTTTGCACCAACCCTGGGTTTTTGGTACCATGAAAGTGGCTCACCTTTTAGTGGTGTTCATCGCCACAGCTCCATTGCTAACCTTCTCCGGGGCAGGTTATATACCAGATAAGAGATCTCAAATCGAAATTGGACCAATCAGCTGTGAGCAAAGTGCCACATGTCTGATGCAAAAAAGTCACTCCTCCAGTTTCTCTTGCTGCAAAGTTAGGGGTTTGACAAGCTACAAGCTACTCATAAGTTAAGTAAGATACAGTCAAGCTACCCTTCTGAAAAAGTTGTTTGCCACACTTCAGGTTACTATCAAAAAGTAGCTAGTAACATTGAAACTACATTTTTTTTTTTTTTTACAATGACATTGAATATAAATAATGGAATAATTCAGTGGTTCCCAAACTGGGGCTACGTGAAGTGACAAGAAGGGGTACATGATCAAAATGCTGAGTTTTGCCTTTCATTTAATTCTACCCCACCTTAAAATAACATTAATAATAACCGAGCATGTTTTTTTAATTTTTAATTTTTTATTGTACACATCAAGAACAACTAGCACTACACACAAACCATAAACATACCAAAATCAAAGCAAATAATAATAAAATAAAATAAAATAAATAAATAAATAAAAAAAATAAAATAAAACCGGGCATGTATTTCTAACAGGCAAAATGTCATAAATACATGACATCTAATTAAATCATCTCATCTTTAGCAGTCAAAACTGACTGTATCTACACAAGCAGCGTGCAAATATGTTGCGCGCAGAGTATGCTGTCTTAGCAAATCGCACTACATTACTGTCGTTCTGGGCAATGTACTTTTGGGGGTTTTAACCCTTAGGCTACTAGCAAGAAGAAATAGCCTACAGGCTGTGCATATCGATCTCAAACTCTCTTCGATACAAAAACCCTGTGAGTTCTTCTTTTTAATGTTGATAATATATGAGCAAGAATGCAAATTTTTTTTCCCAAATATCCACATGATTGCAAAGTGATTTGATTTTATATAACAGTTCAACAAAAAAGGGTAATATTAACTGATAAACATTTTAAACTGTCAGTGTTGTTTGCTGAATTTTGCAACAAAATAACAGTTCCAACGAAAGCCACAGAAGAACTGCAACACGCAGCTGTTTTGTGAATGAATGAATGAACAAATCGTAAGACTAAATGATTCAATGACCCATTCATAAATACAGCCACTTGCTTCATTACTGAATAAATAAATTAATTAATTATTGACTCAATGACTCACTCACTAAGACAGTGACTTACCGCCACCTACTGGCAGTTTTAGTTTGATATTTAAAAGTATCACTTCATTTTTAACATCATTGCATATTTCTCTTTTGAATGTTTTAATTTAAAATATTATTTATTTTAAAAAGGTATTTATAAAAAAAAAAAAAAAAAAAATATATATATATATATATATATATATATATATATATATATATATATACGCTGGAAAATCAGTTTAAGGGGGCAACTATTATCCCTTAATGGAAAAGGTGTGACTGCAGTCTAAGTAGAAGAGAGGGGGTACGCAGAAAGATGTTAAATGCTTCAGGGGGTACTCAACTCTAAAAAGTTTGGGAACCAACTGGTATAATTGATAATGAAGAATGATGTAAGTAGGCTAAAAGATTTGGGGCCCTATTTTAACGATCTAAGTGCATGGTCTGAAGCGCACTTAGAGCTTGTCCAAATCCTCTTTTGCTAAATTAACGATAGAAAAAATGTTTGACGCGCCAGGCGTATGGTCCATAAGGTTTGTACCTAGTCTTAATGAATAATCGGGGTGTTTTGGGCGTAACGTGCAATAAACCAATCAAAGTCTCATTTCCCATTCCCTTTAAAAGCTAGTTGCGATGGGGCCATGGCAGATTCGCCATTTACATAGCGGAATTTGCAAGCGGAAAGACTGAACGCTTCTCCAGAGAGGAATCCTTTTATTTTTAATATTTAAAAATGTTTGTGTGCTGCTACGCGTCTCTATGTGTGTAACAAGCAGAGTGTGTGTGCATTGCACACCCGCCTATAAGCACATCATTTCTAACGTGCCCTTTAAATAACAAAAAAAAATACTGTGCCATTAACTTTAGACCAGGAGCAGTATTGGACACCTCTGGGATAGCAAAACAACTAGGCATGTCAACTTTGACAAACACTTCTCATAACTTTTGTCGCTGACATCAAAAGGTTGTCTCTCAAACCACACACTAACGTCGAAGGACTGTGCCACGTTTCCACATTTTCAAAAAATGGAAGCAAAACTATTCAAGAATCTCTGGTTTTTATACCTTCTCAGATGACTGTAATCACAAGGTTGGAAGAGGTTAGTTTATTACACCCGTTGATGTTATCCTAGCCATTCCTTTTTTTCCTCAGTGCTACTGGCAGTGCTGGAATTCTACATCAATCCTGCACAGGTCTCCCAGTCTTATGAAACGACATTTCGGAGGCACATTTACATTCAGATGAGGCCCTACTTATTCGGCACATCAAGAGTCCAATATCCAGCTTTTGTGAAATTTATTGGCTATCCTCTTCCTAGAATGCATGTAGCGGCTCAGACTGCTTGCTCTTTCGTCTTGCCAGACGTGGCGGCAAAAGCCAAATCAAAGGGACCTTACCGACCCCAAGGGGCCAAGAGTTTCATGCTCCACCTAATCATGCACTCATGTAAGCCTTTAATACGGCCACTTCAGGCAGAATGCTAATGTTATCTTGTAACGGATGCTACTTAACGGTAGTACAAACAAACTGGAGCCGAAAACAGAGCACTGCGATCAGTGACAAATTGAATGTATAAGTACAAACTGTTTGATGGTTACACATGAGGGGTGAACAAACGGATTGTTAATCAACACAAGCTTAAAAAAAAAAAAAAAAAAAAAAAACTAACATCACTTATCTTCTGTTCAGTGTTTCTCTGTTAGCTCTCTTGTTTGTGGAGCATGGTTCATTAGTTTAATGACGGCTACACAGATGGCGACTTCACCCCTAGGGGTCAGAGCTTGTTCTTTTCTCAGCCAGTGACCTGGCATTGAAGACCCAGCCATCAGAACTAGAAAGCGCTATTATTACCAATGACTTATACATACAGATTGATTGGTCACACATTAACTAATAATATACCATGATAAGCTCCTTGTTTTAGCTAAAAAAAAAAAAAAAACGTTTTATGATTAAGATGTTAGTTTGAGCATTGTTGCTCAGAATCTATAAAACAAAGGTGGATTGTATAGTAGTAGTACTTTTGCCTTGAGAGAATTTAATTAGAAATGTTTGCAATAATATTGAGATTTGATATTTGATTGTATTTTAGTATTTGTGTTTGGCATTTTGATATTTGAGACTTAGAATTTTTTTAATAATAGGCATGTTTTAGAAAAACCTGTTTGTTTTTAATCAATTTAAACTATTATATGTCATAAGTTATTGTGAACACATGGGTGAGGTCACGAAAAATGAAAAAAAAAAAAGTGCATTACATACAGAAAATATTTTAAAACTTTGCAATGTGATTAACGTATAATGAAATTAAGTTATTACTGTATATTATGTAATACTGTAATTAAAATAGTCTAATTGTCAGGGACTGCTAGTAAAACTGAACAGAACCGTGACACTACGCCCCCTCCGGCAAGGCGCGTCTTCACGTCATGGAAGGATGACAGATGGTGGAGGACAAGGATGTAGCGAAGGGCTGGGGAGAAGGGGAGGAGACAGGATGGCAGATGCAGGCAGATTGGCAGATGATGCAGGTGGTGGTTCTGGAGGTGGATGGCCGACCAGGAGGGGGCAGAACATAAGTCTAGGGTGGTGCAGGAGGTGTAGAAAGCCATGGGGGAGCCTGGAGTAGGAGCCAGGTGGTAGTCCAGAGACCAGCCAAGATGAGGCCCCAGAGCAGAGTCAAAGATGGGAGGAGCCTAGGTGGTGTCAACATGATGGATGACGACACCCTGGGGATGGCCAATGGAGATGCAGCCGAGGATGGAGACCCAGAAGAAGCCGATGAGCCCACGTGTAGTTGATGGTCCGGGAGACCGAGGAGGAGCCATGGCGACGAGCGTCCGAGGAGGAGGCAGAAGACAAGAGGGCAGAGGCTGAGCTGGTGGGACCAAGAATGGAGGCGGAGCCGGGGGGGAAGGCGGGTTGATGACTGACCAAGGCAGAGAGACAAGGGAGCCTGGAGAAGCCGCATGACCGTTGGATTCCGGTGGAGCTGAGGGAGGAGCCAAGGCGGACCCGACGTGTCTCTGGGCCGAGACTGAGCAGGGGGCACAGAGGCTGGAGGCAGAGACAGGGGATCCTCAGTGCAGAATTGAGGTGATGGCCTGAAGACACTAGGAGGCACTACATGACATGTAGGAGATGAGGGGCTGAAGGACATTAGCGGTGATGGGGCTGAGAAACTGGCTGACTGAGGTGGTGGGAGAGGGAGGGAGTTCTGGAGATCCTTGGAACGCTGGAGAATCAGAAGACACTGGGGAGATGGGGAAATAGGAAAAAAAAAAAAAAAAAAAGGGAGTGGGCTCCGGGGCGATGTTACCATCCGACCTTGTCCTCGGTCCTGGCTTATCCATCGCAGCAGGCATACCTCCTCGGTCTGCAGTGGGCTCATGCAACATCTCCGTTGGTTCACTCGCCGGTGGTGGTAGACTGGTCACTGGCGGCGCTGGTGAGTTGATCCTCGGCAGAGCAGACAGTGAACGATGACATGTTTACCAGCACCCACTTGATAAACTTGGCGAAATCCTTGGCGAAATCCTCACAAGGACCTCTAAACTGTTCAGGTAACATATCAATTCTACATCAGGTCTTCTATCAGGGACTGTGCTGGTAAAACTCACACAAACACAAGATAAAGAATACAAGGCAGTCTTCAATAAATTCACAGAGCAAGAGGAACAAAACACACATCCAAACAAAGACAAGACCCAACAACAGTGAACAGAAACCGGGGAACTTAAATACACAGATAATTAACTCATATGACAAACAGCTGTGATGATTGCGATAGTGTCTATAGTGACAGATTGTGGCGGGAAACTAGACAAAGGAAGCACTAATGACTGAAGGTAACAAACTAAAAGTCCATGAAAAGAAACTAACTGAACAGAACCGTGACACTAATAAAATGTTTTTATTTTTGTTTAAAACAAATATAAATATATTATAAATTATGTAAATAAATAAATTATGTTCACTACAGTAAATGATGTTTAAAAACAAATTGCATATCACCTGCATTACAAAAATTAGAATTTGGGGGTAAACTTGCTTAATTGTGCAAACAGTTTTATGGTCTTAAAAACATTAGGCTTTTTTAGGCAAAATATAATTTCTCACTTTTTTATTTTGATTTTGGAGTGCAGTACACCAGCCTGGACATGTACTTTATATGTTTTATTATTTTGTTTTATTTTATATGCAATTATAGATTATTTCATGCAATTTTTGTTGCCATTTTTATTTTTATTTTATTTTATACAATGCAGAAGAGCACTTAAGATCCAGATCAGTATTGAAATTAATGCTGGAAAATGACAATTGTAAGCAAACTCTAAAACTTTAATGCTTCACTACAACGTGTTGCCAAGTCTGACTATTTTACTCAGCTCAGCAGGCTGAAGTAGATTGTCTAGGAGAAATTTTGCCACTCTTAAGAGCTGAATAAGGTTTTGAGGCTGTGAAATGGCTGTCTATGTATTAACTGCTGCCAAAATTAATTCACTTCACTTACTGTAATGACTTGAGGGATCCCAGTCAGGTTCAGTCAGTCACATTGCATGTGCCAGGTTACAATGTATTATTAAAGTCAACATAGCATGTTATACCATGAAGAGTTTAGCTATTCATTCGGAAATACATCTATTAAAGCTTATAGGAGCCACGTTTACCAGATGGTGTAAGGTGCAAAACTCAAATATGAGGTTAAAGAGGTGGTTGGTTGAGTATTTAACCTTTGAGAACTGCAAGTGAGTGGGTCAAACACTCCAAATTTGTGTAATATACTGTAGTGACCCAAACACTAAAGTCCATTTGCTCAGTAATGATACACTTTGCTGCACAACAACATAGCAACACACAAATTCCAGGTTACAACGACTTTAAGGCTGAAACTACACGACAATGTGGATAAACTGAATCCAACGCATCGGTAACTAGTACATCGCCATGCCTCATAGCCCTAATGTTGCCCTCAGGGTCTGTTGGGAGGGGATTGTGTTTGTTTGTCTTATCTTTTTTCGTGCAACACCATTTCGGAGTGCAGGCTGTGATGATCTCCTAACTGCGGCGCTATTATAAAATCATATCATGTCATCAATAACGTGTCAGCCTTGCCAGGGTTGCTGCTATTCGTGCTTTCAGATGGAATCAATAGATGCAGATAATGTTCATTTTGTGCATTATTCAGCTGTTTATTTATACTTTCTTCCTCATTTTGTGGCAGTGGATGGGAAAGGAGGGTTAAATAAGCTGCACCTCTGGGTACAAATTGCAAGAAAATGTAGAATCAGGTTATGCCGCATACAATGCAATGGCAGTTTAAATGGATATCGTTAGGGCTTTACTTCTGTGCTCCATAATGCATTCATATCCTTAGGTAAAAAAGGTGGTTTTTATAGGCCCATACAATTTCATGCTAACTGACTTTATCAAAATCGCCCAAGGTGTTTTGAGCTTGTAGTAACATATGAGCTTGTGCTATATACCTATGCCGAAACTCAGAATTGAAGAATTGGCTCGCTTTTGAATCATTAGTGTGGATTTGAATGGAACTGCAGTTCAAAGAAATTCCAAGATAAATACATTTCATTAGTCCAACACTATTTTTGCTCACATAAACGTACTAGTGCTATACAACGAGCACTAGTATAAGTATACTCTTTTTTTTATACTAGTATTATCGAGATTCAAGCGATATACCACTATGCTGATTTATTGTTGATTCCCTAATACAGAATACAGACCATTTATCTTCATGTTCAGGTGCACTCCATTTTGTTTGTCATCTACTGATGAAACAGATTTTCATTTTGGAGTGTGATGGCATGTCGTGTTTTTCTTAAAATACACCGCTATGACTACAGTTTGTTCTCAGTGGTCAGTCTCGACAGCACCCTGAGCTCCTCATGTTTCAGTGACGGCAGAAGAATTCCTGGCAGGAAGTTTTTCATTTCTCCCTGTCTCATGCTGCCACTTCTTTTCTCTTCATATCACTCCATGTCAGTCACACATTTGAGGTTTTTGGTTCTGGTTAGAGAATGTGCTATATATATATATATATATATATATATATATAAAATGCTTTTGCATCGAGTAGTATGTGTCTCGTGAATATTGATGCAGGCAGGCAATCTCAGCATTCTCTGGCTAACGACCACTGAATGTGTCATGTGGCTGTTGGCAGGAGGTTCCGGAATCATCTGGCATTGGATAGTTGAGCATTATTATAGCCGAGTTGCTTTGGAAACAATAATAGTGGGCTCTTTTATTAGAATAAGCAGCTAAAGTTTAATCTCACCACATGCAATTTCATGCTGAGTGTTTTGAAGTCATCTCAGGAACATTTGATACGGATACTACAATGTAAAAAGTTGTAACTTGCAAATGTTTGTTTGCTTGATTTAATCCACAAAAATGGCGGTGGTATAAATGAATGTACTTAGGTTGAATCAGCAATATTAAATGATATTTTTGACTTCAGTTAATTTAGATGTTATCATTTTAAAGGGATAGTTCACACAAAAAATTAATTAATCTCTTCTGCTGAACACAAAAGAAGAAAAGAAGATATTTTGAAGAATGTCAGTAACCAAACAGCTGATGGGTCAGAATATGGATTTTGTGCAAAAGAGAATAAGGGTAAACAGAATACTGGTAACCTACTGGAAAAAACTGGAACTATCACTTTAAATTATTATTATTTATATATTTTAATTTTTTCAGTGTAGTAGGGCATTAATACTTGTGATATAATACTAAACTTATATCATTGCAACTATTATATTTAAGGATATAATAAAGGATTAGTTCACTTTCAAAAGAAAATTCACCCTCAAGTCATCCTAGGTGTATATGACTTTCTTCTTTCGGATGAACACAATCGGAGATGTTTTAATAAATATCCTGATGCATGCAAGCTTTATAATGGCAGTGAATAGGGTTCACGAGTATGAGCTGAAGAAAGTGTCTCCATCCACATCTATCCATCATAAACGTGCACTCCACATGGCTTCTGTATTCAATGTACTAAGAAAGTGTAAAAAAGCTTACACTACGTTCTACGCCTTCCCTATTCAACTTACGGAAAAAGCTTAACTGACGCGACGCCAGTTTACACTTTCTTCGTAATTTGAATACGGAAGTCGGTCTGGTGGAAGCTAGATATTTTATTTCATAACTTGTTAAATATGTATATTTTTTACACAAATGCATTGCTTCGCTTCAGAAGGCCATTATTAACCCCCTGGAGCTGCGTGGCATACGTTTATGATGGATGGATTGATGTGGATGGAAGCACTTTCTTCAGCTCATACTCGTGACCCCTGTTCATTGCCATTATAAAGCTCAGATGCATCAGGATATTTATTAAAATATCTTGTGTTCATCAGAAAGAAGAAAGTCATATACACCTAGGATGGTTTGAGGGTAAGTAAAGTTTGAGATAATTTTATTGAGATAACGAGACTTACTACTCTCCCCACAACTGTGTGGAAAATGAATTTAAAATAAGCAATTTTTACCCTCTTTATAAATCACATGTGTATTTAAAGCTCACAAACAGGATGTTAAGTTGCAATAAAGCTAAATGTCTTCTGCATCAATGTCATTCACAGTCCGATGAGAGCATGCAGGCTCAGTAATTAGCTTGAGCTGGAAAAGATATCCCTCTCCGGAATTTTACCACCTACTGCAGGATGGCCGGGCTCGGTGACAGGACCAGCTGTCTCTCTCTCTCCACTGGCAATGGAAATGTGTCCCTTTCAGAGAGGAACAGCCTGTCCGTTATCAAAGTTTTGCCCTCCATCGGATTCAGAGTTTTAGCAGTGGCATTTTACAGTCACTGTACATCTTGACATAAATAAGAAGAAACAGGGCAACAGAAAAAAAATAATTCAGTTTGAAATGTATTTATGAAGACAATGTTCTGCTATATTTTGAAAGACAATAATTAAGACTTTTTTTTGTGGATTTTGCACAAGTAATGCATTTTTAAGGAGATACTGTATATATAAAAAAAGTATTTTTACCTTTATCCATAACTGAACTGCAATTGCCATGATTCCACTAAGAATTGACCAAATTAGACATTATTGCCATTTCATTCTAAACTATTAATCACAATTGTTTTATTTTGTTGAAAGGTGTTTTATGTATTTCTTGTTTTATATGTATTGCCTTTATATTTTAGGAAGGGGTTTTCCGCGAGAGAATCGTCCATGGCATCAAATCCTGGTCTAGAAGAGGTTAAATACAAAATCAAAAATGAATATAACAGTATTTTTGTTGTTTACTAAAACTATAAAAATGCTTTTGCTAACTTAAATATCTAAAATAGAATATAAATATTAGATGAAAAACAGTAGCAACTCCTGACAGTAAATTTAGGTAGGGCAGATTCTGGGTCTTAGCGCTAGTTTATGATAAACATTTTGTAAACATTATATTCTAATCACTGAACAGATGCAGAAACACTTTTGTCAGAGGTCTAGTGTCCTTGCGTTATTTAGCCTGAGGGTGGTGCTCTAATGTTGTTTGACAGGCAAGCATAGAATGCTTTCTTAGTATTGCTTTAAAGGTGCAATAGGAGATTCTCGACAGAAACATGTTTTGTTATACTGGTTAAAAATCTCCTCATATCCTGATAGCAATCACTATGTAAAACTGTATAAATGTATTTTTATAAATATATATCATCTGTTGAAGGTGTAGGACCATAATATGTGCATCCATTTATAATATTCGGTCCGAATGAAATAATACGATGTCCTACCTGCCTGTCAATGTATGTTTTTATGTACCCTCGCGCACCCTGTTGCGCAGACATCATACGTCATCAGCACGTTTCATACTATGCAGAGTACAGTCAGTCATGGAGGACGCCAAACAAACAGCAGCCATCTTTTACAGTTCCTCCAAAACAACAAGCTTATGCTGCGTTAACGCTATAACTACCGTAATTAAGAGATGGCAAACTGTGGCTTTCTAACTGGAGCTGTTCAGTCAGAATTGGAATTATGCGTTTCCATGTCAACAGTAACAACACCAAAATTAATCTGCAGCAGTCAGTTACAAGCTCTCTAAGTTATGAAAGCTGTTTTTTTCTCAGAATTGCAATTGCACGTTATAAAGTCAGAATTGCGAGATATAAACTTACAATTCTGAGAAAAAAAGTCAAGAATTGTGAGTTTATATCTCGCAATTCTGACTTTATAATACAGTTCTGACTTTATAACTTGCTATTGTGAGTTTATATCTTGCAATTCTGACTTTTTTCTCACAATTGCGAGTTTTCTGACTTTTCTCGAAATTTTCAATTGCGTGCTGGAATTCAGTTTTCACCACAGATTTACATTGTAAAACTTTGGAACGCTGTAGAGCTGGAGAGGGCTCAGGTACCCACTGCCCTGCTTAGTATTATGCCTGCTGAGGTCCCACTTGGCAACTACCTGAAATAAAAATGAATTACATAGGAATAGAAATATTAATAAAAACAACAACAGCTATTTTTTTTTGTAGCAATACTGTCTTAGCTATAGTCTGTGAAGAAGCATTCAAATAAGATATTCATTGTCCTTTGTACACAGTACATGTACAATACATAAATTTGACTTGACTTTAACATTTTGTATAATAAAACTAATTGTAAAAAGGCAAATTAATAAATGAAAAAACAAAAAAAAAAACACTTGCTATACACTATATGGGTGGTTACTTTCCTTGGCCTGATCTTGCAAGGCTCAGACTTGCTTTGAAGAGGTGGTAACAGGTTTAATCTTACACACTTTAATATGACAGTAGAACCTACAACACTGTGATCCAATTACATAGTTGTCCTGTGGGTAAAAGGTTTGGCTGTCCACTCTGCGCTCACCAGATGAGGCTCAGGTATTGCATTCGGTGGCCTCATGAGCCCAAAGGCATTTTTTCTTTTCACTCAGAAGGGTAAAGATGGACACATCAGCCTTTTCCCAATTCCACCGTCCCCCTACCCCAGGGAATGACGCTCCAATTCAATGGTGCACTTCTCAGTTCCAAATTAATTACAACAAAATGTACTTTGGTGGATATTTCGTGGCATCTAGTATCAACCCAGAATTGCAGTTTCAGACTCATTTTTTTGCGACCCTCTGAAGGGTATTGTCGCAGCACACAGGAGAGATGCAAGAGTCAAGGATTCTGTTTGAAGAGGCACATTGCACTGCATTCAGATGTGATTTTGGTGCTGAGGACAGTCTATGAGAATGTAAACAGGAAAAGTTTTGTTTAGGACCCACCGAACTGATAACTGTTCCTCTGAGTGGAAATTTCAAATGGTTGTTACAATTAGAGAAATTGCATTCTCAACCTAGATTAATACTGTAATTTAGGACAAAGATTATTTAACAAGAAAAATGAATTTTTTTATTGGCTGAAATTTGATGACTTATTGACTTATGAAGAATTATATTATGTTGCATCACTAGTTTTGCAACACTGTCAAAGTAAAATGTGCAGTGAGTGGCGCTAACATTCATCTGTTTATCCATAACAAATGAATGTGAATCCGGCAATGTTTTATCAGCTTGGTTGTTGTACGTATCATGGCAATTAGGAAATGAAATGTCCAGTGAGTACCACTAAAAGATGACTGTTTTATTACATTTGAAAATAACGTACCACCTACACTAAACCTACCCGATAGTGTTAACAAAAGCAAATGTGACACAGCACATTTGCTAAAGCAATCATGCCATTTTATTTTTGAGCTCTTCGTCACTCATGTTTCACAGGACTCATACCTGAGCGCTTCACGTCGCAAGTGTGGTGCTGTATCAGGTGAGCTACCGAGTAAGTTTACTATGTCAAAATGCATTAGTTTACAAATAATGCATTATGGTAAAGGCGTTTTGAGGTCATAATATAGTATTGTGCAAGGAACCACAAGAAAATAAATCTTTATTAATCGATAATCTGCTCCTGTAATCATAATTTGTGTGTAAAGGAATTGTAGTTATTGGTGTTTTACTGTCACTTGTGTTCAGCTGGAAACTGCAGTGAATTGTATGTATTGGTATGTGTTTTGAGTTTTGCAAAAATATAGCTAGTGGCACATAATTTTTCCCCCCCCAATGAGCCTGTGTTTGCTTTAAAATATCACAGTTGTGACACTCTAAAAAATGTGAAGGAGTGAGTCTTGCAGATATAATTACTGGATCCCAAAAGCCTTTATTTTAGCATAGACCTACACACAACTGATGTTTGTGGGTCTGGTGCTTTGGGTTTTCAGGGCCTTTGTAGTTGAAGTGTGTGAGATTGTATGTTCGGGATGGGATGGGTGACTTATTTTAAGCTGCATGGCATTCCTGGTTCACAGACTGCAAAATAAGGAACAAAGCAAACTAACTAGAAATAAAGTCATTTACATGGTCCTGAAATCCTCAGCCAAAAGGATACAGAGAAACCCGTGCTTATCTGCAAAATAGAAGAGAACAGGATCTCAATTTGAAGAAGTCGGCAAGAGGTATTTTAAGCTGTATTCTACGTTGTTTGTATTGGCAGTGCTATTTTTATAAGCTTTGGGATTTAGATACTCCACTTGGTGCCAATTACTATTAATGTGCCTGGTTGCATAGCTTTTGTACAAAACGACTATTATAACTGCACACGTGGACAACAACATAAAGCTTTAAGCTTATTCAACATTTTCCTACATAAATACTAAATGGTACACAGTTTTGTTGCATCGCTAAAGTTGTAATTTAGTTTTTCATGGCCATTTTCTACTCTCTCTCTCTGACACTTGCTGTGTCTGCGCTGGAAGCAACCATTTTGCTGCAGCACTTGAGGCTGTTTCTACTGGAAATGTCAAAGCTCAAAGTTTGAGGATGTACTTCAGCAACAGAACAGTGGGTGAAAACTTTATTTTGAACAAATATCCTTATGGAATAAAAAATAAACAGTAAAACAATGAAATAATTTTAATTTTTATATTGATATCTTGATTAGAGAACGAAGTGCTTACGTTTCTGAGCATCTCACTTCTGGTGTAGAAATGGTGTTGGAATTAATCCAGCTACTGTATCTTTAAGATTTATATACACAAGGCCCTGTTTACACCTGGTATTAAGTAGCATTTTCAGTAACGCTTTAGATTACAGCCCGGAAAGTACCACATTATTTAATAACATTTATTATTATTATTATTTAAATAACACATTATTTATATTGTTAGTGTTTTAGAACTAAGAGGTACTTATACTATTATGATAGACAACAATCTTACGTTTGGGAGCAATTTAGCGAGAAAGTGCACTGATTAAGTTGTTTCAAGGCAAGTAGAAATAACTATTGCAATCTTTTTTAATACATGGGGAAATATACTTTTGTTTCATGTAATTACAGGGTAAGTAATTAAAAAAACAAAAAACGCAAACAATCTGATATCACTTGGAAACCTTTATTTCAAAAACAACTTATTTCAAAACAGATTTAAAGTTACAACACTTCTTATTTGTTTCTCTTGCTTGGCTTTCTCCTCCTCTTGTTCCTCCTCTTCTTTTTCTTTCTTTCCACTGATGAATCTTAAGAGGGAATCCCATGTCATTTGCTATTCTGTATTAAAAGAGAATACAGTACACCTGAAAATGTGCTCACCGTTTACTCATCTTTTACCCTCATGCCATCTGAGATGTATACGACTTTCCTTCTTCAGATGAACACAAACAAAGGTTTTTAGAAAAATAAATCATCTCTGGGAATTTATAATGCAAGCTCATGTGTTCCTTAAAGTCGAAGCATCAAACAGCACATACAGCAATAACTACAGTAATCCATACGACCCCAATGGATGAATCAATGTCTTCTGAAGTGAAACGATATGTATTTTTAAGAAAAATATGAAATATTTTAAAATTTTAAACTTTCGACCAACTGTCACCTGCACGTGCTTGAGAGGGTTGAGAATTCATGCTTTTGTGCCGAGAAACTCACGCGAAAAGTCACGCGTATGTCGGATGCCGTCAGTTTTTTTTTTTTTTTTTTTTTAATTAATGCTCACAACAAAATGAATCTCCTGCGAGAACGTCATTAAAGCACGTCATTAAAGCTTCACGTTGCTCATTACAATATGCTTCGTCGAAGGCAAAGTCGACTCTCCGTGACAGTTGGTCGGACGTGAAAAGATGAATAGCCTAAACCATGAGAAACTTTCTGGGTGTAGCCTACTGTATTTTCTTTTAATATAGAATAGCACTGGGATTCCTTCTTAAGATTCATCAGTTGAGAAACAAGAGGAGGAGGAAGCCAAGCAAGAGAAACAACAACAACAAAAGGGACAAAACGTGTTACTTTCTGTCAGGACTTTAGAATTTGAAATTAAAAGTTGATTTTAAAAAATGAATAAATAATACGTGTTGTAAACCTGTTTTTAATTGTTTTTCAAATAAAGGTTTCGGGGTCAGTGATAATCAGATTGTTTGCCGGTTTTTTTATTACTTACCCTGTAACTACATGAAACAAGAGTTTCGTTAAATTGCTCCCAAACGTAAGATTGTTGTCTATCATAATAGTATAAGTACCTCTTAGTTCTAAAATACTTAGAGTATAAATAATGTGTTATTTTCCTGGTTGTTACCCCTTTATTCTCAAGACATATTGTTCCCCTATACTTACACGTTTTTACTTTATAGGTATACTATAATTATTGAAAGTTATGCTGTAAATTCGTTGTAATTACACAGTACTTTCCGGGCTGTAATCTAAAGCGTTACCGCATTTTCTTCAATCTGACCGCATATGGACAACACTAAATACAGGTGTAAACAGTGTCTAAAGCTTGTCCACTTTCGACCACTTCCAGAGGCATTCGACCGGATTGCTTTCATAGTGTAAACGCTCATGTGGTCAAATGCATTTGAACAGCCACAAAAGACCACCTGCTGTCCTACTGACCCACCTACTGAACTAATGCGTAAACATTATAGGAAGCGCACTAGCCAGGCAGGATTTAAACTTTGTCGACTGAAGACCCATGTTGTGTTTGAAGACGAAAAAAATACCAAGCACAATGTTGTTTCACCATCCCTGATTTACTCACCGTGTTTGGTGTGGTTTTGCAGCTTTTCAACCCGATCTCCTGGCACTGCGTATCTAGCCAAAGCACAAGTCTCATGCTGAAATGAAAGCTGCTGTTCTTCGTATGTTTTTGCGTCGTCTCCTTTCATATGTAAATTGTATGAGCTTATTTCCATTAGATTGAAAGATCTGAAAAAAGCTCATTTACCCACCCATAGACCTTCTTCAAAGAAATCAGGACAGATGGATTAAGACACCAGGTGTAAATGGGAATGTGTCTTCCTCGTCTACTTGTGATCCAATCGACCAAAACACATCTTAATACAGAGTGTAAATAGGGCCTAAATGACCATTGTTATTATTGGCTAACTTCCACATAAAGTACAAGGGGTAGAGGCTTTTCTGTTCTGACAGTTAGAAAAAATCTACACAGTACACTTTTACGCCAGTTTCCATGTCTCCAATGCTATTGTGTCAAAAAGATTTTATAATTTGTCCCTGTCCATGAACAATTTCCAATTATCCTCAGTTGTCAATGCACTGTGACTAATTATGCTTCCTAATTGAAAAATAAGTCCATTAATACCAGGATGTACTGTGAAAATTGTATCAACTCGCTGTAAACAATGCTGTAAGCTAATAAACAATGTTTTAAAGGGAAATATATTTTTCTCCTCGTGCAGTAGGATCTGGGTGTGTTTGTGTAGGGCTCAGCAGTGGTATTAGGATATGGTGTCTGGAGTTTGCTCAGTTTATGTGATTTTGGTTTCTAGCAGTGGGAATCTTTGATGTTTGAGAGTGAACTGTTGTTTGAGGTTTTGTAGGCTAGTCTGGCTAGAGGCTTTTCATGATCCAGTTGCAAGTTCACATTATGCAAGAACTGGCTGCTGTAGGTAAAAAAAAATAAAAATAATAATAATTAAAAAAAAAAAAAAACTAAGCTATACAAATGTTTCAATGAAAAGTAAAGTTTTCAGTATTTAAGACCATAAGAAAAATTAAAACTATTTACCAGCCATGAAACTCTTTTTATTTAATTAATGTTTTTTTTAGGGCTGTCAAGCTATTAAAATGTTTAATCTAATTAATTACACAATGTGGTGATCAATTAATCTAATTAATCGCACATCAGATTTGGCTGAGAAATTAACCCCAACAGATTAAAGTTATTATTGTGTTAATTGAGAAAATCATCAACAAAACACATTACAAAAAATAACTTTAGAAAAAAATAAAAATAAATAAATAGGGTGAGTAAATGATGACAGAATTTTCATTTTTGGGTGAACTATATCTTTAATGTTTTTTTTTTATTTTTATTATTATTTTTTAATATTATTTTTATATTTTTCTTAAATAAAATTATGCTCTAAATAAGAAACAAACTAAATGAGTAATGCTGGCTACACACTAAAAGATTTTCGAAAACTTTTCAAAATGTGAGAGACCATAAACATGAGGACAAAAAAATCCTAGATTTAACCGTTTTGCTCCTATAGTGTGTGGTGTGCCCTAATATGACAAAGACAGCAAACCACACACAAACAGATTTTCTTGTCAGTCAGTCCTGACTGTGAACATGGGAAATGAACACGCAATATCTCTTGAGACTTCAGAATAAACATGACGGACAATAGGCAGGAAGAAATTGCAATGACAGTGTTTGGAATGATTTTGGTATGTTTTACAGGACATGTTGTATAAACACTCGTGCTGTTGCCACAAATCTACAAGCTGATCCTGTCCAAACCTTTTTAACTTTGTGCTGCGCCATGACTGCATTTGTTATGCTTCTGTCTTCTGTCAGCGCGCTTTCTGATTGGATATTGTTTCGTTTCACGTCATAATCTCCAGAGCGTTCATGCATTTGTCCTCTGGGTTTCCCCCACACATCAGGATTTCTGATCGTAAATATTCAACATGTTGAATATTTACAATTCGCGATCGGGGCGGCTAGCCAGCTACACATTGTCATGTTGTAAATAAGACAAAATCTTTATTGCAAATCCCTCCATGTTGCGGTTGTTTTTGTTGTTTTTGGTGTATACCTACCAACCCAACGTCATTGCCATAGAAACCAATGCAGATATTCCGGAAAATGAAAGAGCAGCATTGGAAGAAACAAATCGGATCTGAACAGTTGCGGTATGCAATGTGGACGGTCAGTAATTTTAGATCAGATTCCAATCAGATACATAATTGGATTTGGACTGACAGTGTGAACGTAGCCAAAATAGTTGTTTTAAGAAAACCTGTCTTAGTGACAGCCCTAGGCTCTGTACACAGCAAAAGTGACTTTGTTTTCTAGGCGCTATTGTTTAGCCAGTCAGAAGACATTTGAGCATTTTAAGCATTTGGGTTTTGCTGACATTGGATTTTACATTTCTTTAGAGGGAGGATTCCTTAGAGGGAGGATAGAGTGGAGGCTAGCCAAGTTGTGCGGAAGTTAGCAAAACGGCTAACATATCTTAGAGCATATTGCTTACTTGACAAAAATACATAGTAGGAGCCTATTTTACTGTGCAGCCTTTAATTAGTGAAAGATTCATACCTTTCTTGTTGACCTAATTGTTAAAGCTTTTTCCCCTGCAGCACCGTTCAATATCCACATGCACAATTAACTCCTTATTACGAGATGTAGGGGGTGAGAGGGATTAATCTTTAGGATGCTTTTAAAAAATGACGAATTTCTCCAAATTTGCTGGTTTCCAGAGACATGTAGAACAGACAAATTAAAATCACCTGATTAAGCAGGAATAATCTATTCCATGACAGCAGACTCACATGTGATGAATTATGCCATCTGAGTGTGCTTGGTAGGATTAACTCCCTGTAAGAGAGTAGCGCAACAACGTTAACATTAACAAAGGAGGGAAAATAAATTCTTTAGGTCTTCCAGAGCACCGACTGAATGCCTGAGCTCTAAGCATTCTTCAGCTAAATTATTTTCACTGTAACGATTATTGACATTATGTTTCGCTCCCCTCTACTTCACCCCAGGGAATGCCATGCGCTATTGTCCATGCTGTATAAAACGTGTCAAGGGATTGAAACCGTGCAGCTATTCTTTCAGCTGACAATCAGCAGTGTGCGTGGAAGAATGGGCGCTTGTAATGAAACCAGTGATTTGCTGCATCTCAATGCAGTGGGTCAGAGTGATTAAAATCCACCGCCGCTAAGAACCAGGCAAATGAACTTCACATCAATGGCACTCACTGAATATTAATTTGATTTCCAGAGCTTGACTCATTCGGGGTCCTTGTGTCACATATTAGAACATTAGAGATGGCAGCATGTGGCATGGTAGATACATTTGTTTTTTTTTAATTCTAGATTTGTTGGCATAGACATTCATCATAGACCTGAGTCATGAGGCACAGCTGCGTTACATGATTGTCAAGACTGTGTTCTTTTCCCCTAGCCTTTAGAAGTCCAAGCATTTCTCTTTGACTTATCTAGCCCTTCTATGTAAGGGACAAGGATTGAGCTAGCTTGGGAATGCGATTAAATTTCAGGCGTATGCAGGTAATCCCGGCATTTGGGCCTGTTTGTTGGCCTCAAGCCAGTTGGCAGTGGCAGATTCCTTGTGTGAAAGTCTACTGAAATGGGTGGTTGACGGTGTTCAGGTTATAGTTCAATGTTAATAGCATGGTCAACACAACAATGTGCCATGCGATATAAACAAACACCATCAGGTCAATCAATGCCTTTTTGTTACAGGTAACATTTCACCAAGAATAGCCATTTGCTCAATCCTAAAACCATTTATGCAAATTGTTTCAAGCAGTATGAATTTCTTCCACTGAGTACAAAATAAGGCATTTTGAAGAATGTTTATGCTACTCCTTTCCATGGAGACAGCGAAAGTATTTGCACCCGGTTCAGTAATGCAACAAAACATCGGTTTTAGCATTTCTTGCACAGTTTTTTAAGTGAATTACGGTTTAGAGGGTCATGAAACCCTAAAACACATTTTTTAGATGTTATATATACAAGTTGCACATCAGTGAAAACAACAATAACACTCATTATGTTTATTATTAAGAGAAAAGTGGATATTTTTTGTTTTTTCTGAGCTATTTCGTTTCTATGGTTTAAAAAGCAAAGTTGAACCAACGTCATAAAAAGTGAGGTATTATGTTTATTTCTCCATATTATTCATGAGAATAAACTCATTTAATCCATTCACCATGCTGTATTATTACGCATGAGATCGCATAACAGCGGATAATTCAAATGTCACATGAGACTGTTTCAGTGTTTTTCGTTCACCTCTGCCTGTTCAGCTTTGCGTTTGAACTCGTGTCGTAAATGTATTAGTACAGTAGCACAAAAGTGTTATTTTCCATTCAGAAGACTTGAAATATGGTGCACAAGCTGACTTTTATCATAGGTGTATGGTGTGGGTTTTTTTTTTTTTTTTCCTTTTTGGAGCCTGACAGTCCCTGGTGACTATCTCCTTTTGTTGAATAGTAAAGAGCAGTGAGAACATTTGTCAAAAAGTCTCCTTTTGTATTCAATGGAAGAAAGAAAGTCACAAGGTTGGAATGACATGACAATCTCTTTCTTATCTTGATCTCTATCCAGTTACAAATTCACCCTTCTAATGGTGCTACTTCCATAAGTTCTAAGCCACCATAAAAAGTTAATGTCACCAGTTCTGCTCATTTTGGGTGGAAAATGGAGGTGAAGAAAATGTCACTGGAAATGTCATCCACCATGTCACGCATCCAATGCTGTAGCCTCGGCCCACAGTGATTGTCCATTTCACTCAGGTAGAGGCACTCCACCTCCGATCAATGCCAGATCAGCCCATTGTCAAATACCTCGTCTGTTTCTTTTTATGAGTGCTGTCAACACACCTGACCTTTCGAGTGGATGCAAAAAATGACCCCCAGTGGCGGATCTATTATCCTGAAACTCATTTGTCTTTGGCCCAGGCAGAGGACTTCAGGGTCATGACCGCATTAAGCACTGGCAGGCGAAAAAAAAAAAAAAAAACCTTCAGGTTGTTTTGCACACCAAATGTTGACTTATGAGGAAGTGCTGTTGGATGAATGACAACGCTGGAGAAGTGTTTACCAGCTCACAAGGAAGCTATAGATAAAAATGATAGCAATATTAAATAAATAAATGAAAATTATGACGTGAAGAGATATCCTGCCTTACTTCTAGTGGCTTGGCTCAGACATTTATTTGAAGAAGCTCCTCTCAATATGGTTTTTCAAATACAGATAGCACCTTTATTTATGGACTGAGTACTTTCGGAGAGGTTTGATCATAATTCAGAACAGAGAATCACACTGAAAGATAAGCACAAAGTGTGAGGTGCAAGATGGTATGAAACTATTTAGGTGTGATTAATATGGCCAAGTGTCTTGAAAAAAAATGTTTTGTAAATGCAAGCCTACTTTGGCATAAATTGAATAAACAGAATATCCAATAGTCTACAGTTTTTTTTTTTTTGTTTTTTTTAATCGGGAAGGACCATTGAAGCAAAATGCATTGGTTAAATGTCTTCAAGTTTCTCAGTCCCAGAATTATCTGATTGTCAAACTGATCAGAAAATCTTAATAGTGACACCAGTAATCACCTTAGAATAAGAAGCCACAAAATGCCACAAGGTTCTTTGAGCTCTGTTTGTGTGGCTGGAAAAAGGACGCCTTCACCTGAGGAATGGCCCAACAGGACACCTTATTCTTACACCTTCTGACTTGACACAAGACAAGCCCCTGGATTCTGGGGACACAGTAGCCGCCACCTTCAGATCAGTCACCCTGATAGACAAGATAATGGAGTCCGATAATGGGGCGCCATCCCTAAGCCGGACAATGTTCATCACGGCCCTTCCTGTCATCCGCACAGACACATAAATACACAGTTGACAGCTTACAAGGGCTAAGGCTACGATCCAGAGCCTTGATATTATTTGTGTGTCTGTGAGAAAGTGTGAAAGACAAGAGTGTGAAAGAAAGATGGAGGAAGGTTTTGCTTTTGAAAGCTCTAGGCCTCACCTCAAGCCGATCTCTGTTATCGCCTGTTTGGGGGCTACGAGATCTGTTCCTTCTGACTCCTTATGGAGCGGATAGTCAAAGCTTGCTGCAGGCACAGGAAACCATCTTTGAACTGGAACAGTTTAAATGACGAGTTCTTGCTTCAGGACTCAACTTGAGTTGAAAGAGGCAAACTGTAATTGTTTTAGCTGGTGACGGTAGTGCAAACATATCTTTCATGAAACAAACAAAAAGACAGTAGTGCATATAGTACTGTGCAAAAGTTTTAGGCCACCATTAAATGTTATTTTAGCAATGGTATAATGTCTCTTTATTAGAATATAACCAGAAAATACAGGAAATTTGTATGCGAAAAGAAAAAAAGAAAAAAAAAATCTGGGGAAAAAAAAGACTTCTATAGGCTAAAGTGGCAAGTATTTAGTGACCTCCCCTTACACGTGAGCAATAGCGGGAACCTGGCTCTCTTAAACCTGAATGGAAAAGGACTGGAAGGCCAAGAAAACTTTCAAAATCTGATGAGAAGTTTCTCAGATTTCCTTCTTTGAGAAACTGGAATAAGTCCAGGAGGTCATACTAAATACAGATTTTTTTTTATCAGAATAAAAACCAAAAAATAAATACGGATGGTGATTAAAACTTTGTTAAAATGACAAAGCTGATGTTGGCCTAAGACTTTTGCACAGTACTGTATATATTCAGTTTCTGAATTACTCATACTTTAACTATGAAACTTTATAATTAGATGAAGAGGTATCTCTGGGGGAACTGAAAGTTATGGATCGTATCATTGCCTTTAAGAAAAATATAATTAGGAAATTGTGTTGGTCTCATGAAATGAAGAGATGGCTGAGAGAAAGTAACACTTTTTGGTAAACACAGGCTTACCAAAGGTTACCCACATATTTCGATTAAAACATTTCACAACTTTCACATTTTTAATTTTCCATGACATTTCCATGGCTTTTCCATGTCTGGAAATGTAGAACTGTGATTTTTACTTCTTTATATTTTAATATAAACCCTACAACCCTTTGGCATTTTTTTTTTTACTTATTTATTTATTTATTCATTTTTTCATTTGTTTTAATATTTAATGTAGTGTTAAATTTGTCGTTTCAAGGATTTTTACATATTTTAAGGGGGAAAGTAAGAAAGACAAAAGTACTGGATTTCTTGAAGTGCTGGTGGTAAACACCAATGTTTTTAGGTATTGTATACTGTCATATATGTTAAATGTATTGAAACTGTAAGGGTCTCTGACTGGGTAATAACTTTGATCAAACACAACAGATTCTGTCTGTGGCCAATCAGCACAAACTCTAACTCCTTGAGCCTTAATTATAAAATGCAGACAAGAAAAGTCTGAACCAACCTCATGACCTTTTTTAGCTCCCATGCCTCCCTCTTCTGTCCCATAATTCCTCCTGTATTTTCTTTCATCATTGCAATAACATAATTAAAGTTTAATATTCATTTCACAAACATGCTTTGTTCTGCCTTTTCATTCCAAAAGTTTGCATTCATGCTGCGAGAGCCAAAATAGTTGCATGCCAGGAGAAAGAATTAGCAAAGAAACTGACAGCTTGCAAAAGAGTTTTAGGACAAAGCATTGTTCAATATACCACAAAGTTGTTTCAACACAGTACTTAAGGGCTTCCATTTTCATTGCATAGCTATTGTTTATTCACCTTATGTAATGCTAAATACATTGGTGTTTTTCTCTCAAATGTGCTCAGTTCTCATGCCCACCCCCTTGTTTCTGTCCCTTATATATTTTCCTGCTTACCAAATGATTTAATGGAAAAGCTTAGCTCACCATTAAATCAAGTGAGATCAAAGGGCTAATTGAAAAGAAGAAGGGAAAAAAATAAAAACTGCATTTGGCTAAACTTTGCTGGCTGATGAGCAGGAAGCCCTCTTCAGAGGAGGGTATTAACTTTGAGAAGAATCCATCTGGCCCGATTTGGTCAAAGATCAAGTAATCCCAGACCTGTGTCAAATGGAGGAAAAGCATGAAGATAATTGCAAAGAAAACCCTGAGCGGAAGATGAGTCAAACTCATTTTGAAGTTTTCAAAGGATATGTTGAATTTCTTAGACGCCTACTGGAGCGTTGACCTTTAAGATTGTTTTTGTGTGTACTAGGAACTAGCTTATCGTCTGACTTGACTGAATATTTGCAAAGTCACTTTTTAATACAGTTTAATGGAGTGGTAATGATTATTCATGGAAAGTCAGTTTTCTCAATTCACCAACCATGGTAGGTGTAAAAAGTGAATTTGTTTTTCTATGAGTGTCGCATTGACTCCCTCTTATAAAGTCTATAGTATATGTCTGTTGATCCCACCCCACAGTTACTTACTTGAAAAGGACATAATGTTTTCTTTTTATTCACTAGCCTTTTGAGGCTCATTGCAAGGTTACTTTACTGCGTTTACTGAGTAAACAGAGAAAAGTGTCACATGAAGCCTAAGCATGAAGCGTGATATTGATGATATAACTGGGAAAGGGTCAGAATTTAAGTGCAAGACTTCTAACGCAGAAGACATGACAAAGCATCTGTCAGAAAATAGAAAACATGCCTGGGCTTTGGTGGATAATGCAGGATATTGTTAGCTTGCTAGCGAGGACTACTGCAAATTAGCTTATCTGAAATTGTGTGAAGACATTTACATATTCAGTTCCCCCTTAATACTGAAATTTGACTCAAGGCAAGTGGTTATTGAACACACTGGAAAATTGCCTAAATGCTGTTGGCCCTCATTGATGATTATCTGGGGTCCAATGCCTCAGCCAAGGACATTTTTATAACTTCATAACAAGCTTTGTTCCAGGAGGTAGTTCATCATTTCAAGTGGTTGAATCATCAAGTTTTGGAGTTGAAGTCATCCTTGACTGTTTATTAGGAGGACATGGGAGTAGAATCTGTGCAATTGTATGCTAAATGGTGTTAAGTGACCGTTTAGTGTTTGTGTAAATTCTCAGCATGACCTAGGTGAAGTGAAAGTCTATTTCTGTTTGTTTCTGATATCTGCCAAACACCAAATTGTTATTATGCTCACACCAAACTGACTGCAGTGTCTTTTTGCTATACAATATAATCAGGCAGGATTAGGGATGGGTGGTGTGTGTGTATGTATATATATATATATATATATATATATATATATATATATATATACACACACACACACACACACACACACACACACACACACACACACACACACCACCTATCCCTAATCCTGCCTATATATATATACAGGTTGCTGTGAAATACATAAAGTATAATATTTTTTCTCAATAGAAAGAATCAGAATTGATCAAACAGCCATTGCTAATTCACATTAATGTTAGTTAATGCAATATTAAATGTACACTCATTAATTAGTTTGAAGGGGTTTGAAATCTTTGACACTCAACAACCATATATTTAAAAAAATAAGACATTATATTAAATAAAATTTCAATAATAGTGTCACATTAGCTCATGCTAGTCAGAATCACTTACGTTAGTAGAGAGAGATCCAAAGTCAGTCCAGCCTCAATTTTCATTTAGTATAAGATTCATTGCAAGAACCCACAGCAGACCAGCATTCATATTATGACCACGTCAAATAGACAGACAGCAGATACAATTGCCTATGAAAGTTTGAGTAATTGACATTCAATACGGAATCACGACGAGGAACACTCTCTCATTTTCCATTATAAGAGCTGACAGAAATAAAAATTGGGCCATCTCAGCCTTCCAACCGCAGCAACCGCGAATCTAACCACTGTCTTTTCATCTGGTTTCAGATTCCACAGATCAGCTACGCCTCCACCGCTCCAGAACTGAGCGATGACCGCCGGTACGATTTCTTCTCTCGCGTCGTACCTCCCGACTCCTTCCAGGCGCAGGCCATGGTGGATATAGTGAAATCAATGGGATGGAACTACGTGTCTACGGTGGCCTCAGAGGGAAGCTATGGCGAGAAAGGAGTCGAGGCCTTCATGCAGATTTCAAGAGAAGCGGGTGAGTGAGACAAAACAATAAACAGCAATTCTTTGAAGATAAAGTCCTAAAAAGCTCAAAGCAGCCTCAGCATGAGTAAACAAAAGTGTTGCAAAGACTCATTTTGGTTATTTTAATAACAATCTGTCAGTTTCATCAGTGTTTACAGGTGATTATTCACTGTGAAATGTTTGGATTATGATACTCATTCATCTCTCCAATACAAAGTTGATTGCTTAAGTCAGCTGTGCACCATCAAAAGGGAATTTGCAGTGTTTCCCCCAACAATAAATATGTAAACAACACAAATGTCTATCAACGGTGGAGATGTTGTGTCTCTGTGACACTTTTTACACAAAACAAAGCACCCCAAGGAAAGAAGATTAATTCTAAACATCTCCCTCATTAGTGAGTGAAGCCAATTACTGGATCTCGACTGAAATTAAATGGTAAGGTGTAACCTGACATGAAGAATAATTGGTGTTGCTTAATGGGGCCAAACCAAAAAACCTCATGATTGTTTCACGCTCCTTAAGAAAAATATTAGAAGTGTTTTAGGGTTGGTTGTTTTGCAAACTAATCGTTCTCGAGTCAGATCTTTTTAATGAATCGGTAGAACCAGTTTACAAAATGAGTTTGTACTGTTTGGCAGGATCTAGGATAAACTAAACTGAAACGGTCTGAGCAGTTCTTCAGTTCACAGACTTACTGAACTGAGATTTATCTGATGACGAACAAGGTTATGAACAAGACTCAGTAAACCAAAAACATTGAAACAGTTCTTTGAAATAATTCATCTGATTTGTAGAGATCAGCCATAACAGATGATTTATGATAATATTCCACCGATTGGAATATTTACCATATTTACTTAGTATACAGTTTACCAAAGCAGTCAACATTAGTTGTGGTACATGTTACCATAATCAGTGCACCAAGAGAGTCCGTTACTAATGAACGTCCCACCAGAAACAAACCTGCTGTATTGCCTGGAAGAAAAGTAGCTATGACTAAACATAAATGAACAATAAAAATTAAAAAACAGTTTAGATCAAATTAAATTTATTAGTCTATTTTCCATGTTTGATTAGATGGATCTGTGTAATTAATGGTAATTAAATAATCATGTGCCATTCCAATTATTTATACACAACCGAGCTTTATAATGGCAGTGAGCGAGGATCAACGAGTATGAACACAAGAAAGTGTCTCCATCCACATCCATCCATCATAAACACGGCTCCAGGGGGTTAATAAAGGCCTTCTTAAGTGAAGTGATGCGTTTGTGTAAAAAAAAATCCATATTTAACAAGTTATGAAGTAAAATATCTAGCTTCCGCCAGACCGCCTTCCGTATTCAAGTGACGAAGAAAGTGTAAACTACCGTCACGTAGGACATAGCGTAAGTGTTTTGAACTGCGAGAGTTTACACTTTCTTCGTAAGTTGAATGAGGAAGGCGGTCTGGTGGAAGCTAATGCACCGGATTTTGAGTATTAAGTGCTTTTAGAGCTCAAGGGGAAGACTTCCTATCAGATGTGTTTGGACTTTCCAAGGAGATGTTGGCACAGAGGTCAGTATGTTTGCAAAAACAATTGTGCTCAAAGCTGTTTGGCAGGGTGCTTCGCTGTGGTTACTTTATGGCCACAAATTTAGGACGATAATGAATGTTATACTTTTACTTATTGGGACATTGAGCCTCATTCATGAAACACAACAGAAGAACTTTTTTTGTTCATACTTGCTTAAAACAACAGTTGCTTAAAAACATTGCATGCATACATTTTTTGTTCTAGGGGAAATGATTTAAGAAATGACATTTTCGAACTTGAATGCACAATGTTCCACATCTAGGATGAAAGTTTATTGTCTTAAAAGGTTAATTAAAAATTGTTGTGCCTTGCTATATTATAACAATATACATTATCAGGGAAAAAAGTTAAAAAATAATGAAAGCACTGTAATGTTTTTGAATTAAGTCTCCTATGCTCACCACGGGTGCATTTATTTGATCAAAAGGTAAAAACAATAATACTGTTTTATATTTTAATATATTTTAAAAGTATTCAGTGTCACATTATCTTTTAGAAATCATTCTAATATGCTCAAGAAACAGTTCTTATTATTATCAATGTTGAAAACAGTTGTGCTGCTTAATACTTTTGTGGAAACTTTGATACACTGCCATTCAAAACTTTAAGAAAAAAAGAAAAAGATATACTTTTATTCAGCATGGATGCATTAAATTGACCAAAAGTGACAGTTAAGACATACTGTATATAATGTTACAAAACATTTCTATTTCAAATGAATGCTGTTCTATTGATTAAAATACAAACCCGATTCCAAAAAATTTGGGACAAATTGTGAATAAAAAAGGAATGCATTGATGTGGAAGTTTCAAATTTCAATATTTTATTCAGAATACAACATAGATGACATATCAAATGTTTAAACTGAGAAAATGTATCATTTTAAGGGGAAAATAAGTTGATTTTACATTTCATGGCATCAACACATCTCAAAAAAGTTGGGACAAGGCCATGTTTACCACTGTGTGGCATCCCCTCTTCTTTTTATAACAGTCTGCAAACGTCTGGGGACTGAGGAGACAAGTTGCTCAAGTTTAGGAATAGGAATGTTGTCCCATTCTTGTCTAATACAGGCTTCTAGAGGCTCAACTGTCTTAGGTCTTCTTTGTCGCATCTTCCTCTTTATGATGTGCCAAATGTTTTCTATGGGTGAAAGATCTGGACTGCAGGCTGGCCATTTCAGTACCCGGATCCTTCTTCTACGCAGCTATGATGTTGTAATTGATGCAGTATGTGGTCTGGCATTGTCATGTTGGAAACTTTCACTCTTGTCACTCATTGTCACTCTTTCATCTTCCCTGAAAGAGACGACATCTGGATGGGAGCATATGTTGTTCTAGAACTTGGATATACCTTTCAGCATTGATGGTGCCTTTCCAGATATGTAAGCTGCCCATGCGACACGCACTCATGCAACCCCATACCATCAGAGATGCAGGCTTCTGAACTGAGCGCTGATAACAACTTGGGTTGTCCTTGTCCTCTTTAGTCCAGATGACATGACGTCCCAGTTTTCCAAAAAGAACTTCAAATTTTGATTCGTCTGACCACAGAACAGTTTTCCACTTTGCCACAGTCCATTTTAAATGAGCCTTGGCCCAGAGAAAACGCCTGCGCTTCTGGATCATGTTTAGACATGGCTTCTTTTTTGACCTATGGAGTTTTAGCCGGCAACGGCGAATGGCACGGTGGATTGTGTTCACCGACAATGTTTTCTGGAAGTATTCCTGAGCCCATGTTGTGATTTCCCTTACAGTAGCATTCCTGTATGTGATGCAGTGCTGTCTAAGGGCCCGAAGATCACGGGCATCCAGTATGGTTTTCCGGCCTTGACCCTTACGCACAGAGATTGTTCCAGATTCTCTGAATCTTTGGATGATATTATGCACTGTAGATGATGATCACTTCAAACTCTTTGCGATTTTGAGAAACTCGTTTCTGATATTGCTCCGCTATTTTTCGCCGCAGCATTGGGGGAATTGGTGATCCTCTGGCCATCTTGACTTCTGAGAGACACTGGCACTCTGAGAGGCTCTTTTTATATCCAGCTGTTCCTTATATGTACATTTAACTTTTCCGGCCTCTTATTGCTACCTGTCCCAACTTTTTTGGAATGTGTAGCTCTCATGAAATCCAAAATGAGCCAATATTTGGCATGACATTTCACAATGTCTCACTTTCAACATTTGATATGTTATCTATATTCTATTGTGAATAAAATATAAGTTTATGAAATTTGTAATTTATTACATTCCTTTTTTTATTCACAGTTTGTACAGTGTCCCAACTTTTTTGGAATCATGTTTGTAGTTAAAAAGTTATTTTAAATTGTAATATTTCATAATATTACAGTTTTTATTGTATTTTAAAATCGAAAAAAATGCAGCCTTGGTGAGCATAAGGGACTTCCTTCAAAAACATTAAAAAATCTTAATTACTCCAAATATTTGACCGGTAGTGTATGTTATAATCTGCAATACTTATGGCAAATATGAATGTTGAATAAAAATGTTTAAAAATCCAAAATATCATATAGAAAGTTGTGAGTAGCTATCTTTATGTTGTAACACCTTGTATATGGATTCTCTCCGGATTCACACAACCTCAGAGACTTTTTAGAACTCAGCAAATTCTGTTAATTGGGCCTACTGTCCGATTTAGCACTGAGGTGGCATATATCTCTTCTGTTAGTGTGGTAGAAAGCTCAGATTAGCACAATTTCTCACTTTATTGCAAGCTTTTTTCACTTATTCTTCATGTAGCCAGTGGATTTTTTTGCAGACTTTATTTTGCAGACTGAAATTAAAGCAAACCTAACACCTACGTCCACACCTACCTCCAGGTATTTGTCATCTTAGCTTTGCGTGCCAGATTTCCCAACCACCCCGGCTTGTTCATTAATTTTTATTTATGAAGCGATTTATAGTCTACTCAGGATCAGAAGAGAGGAGACAGTTATTAATGATCCTAATTTACGTATTTGATTATCCTGTATGAGTGGCAGTTCACACTGTTTATCACTCTTATTGCTTTGGCACATAAGTGGCACAGCGCTTATCCTGTGGGAGACAACAGAAACGCTTTTTCATATGGTTGAGAACACAGCGCTATGTGATGTGGAATGCCTTCGACTTCATTATCCTAAGCTACAGTATGTTTGTATTTGTGCGCATAACCGCTGACATCAAGACTTTAACATGCTTCATTTGATTTGAATTAAACATGCTCACTGAACTTCTGTCCACTAGAGGAGAAGATGCACCTGAGAGCATTTTTTTAAAAAAAGACACTGAATGTTGAATGCTCTTGGGATGGCGTATTCCCAGGTAACCGGTTCTCTCACAGTTATGAACAAACATTCCTCTAGTAACGTTAATAGGATGTTCATTCAAGAAATCTTGAATGATGTTCTCAAAATTTTAGACAATATTCATACATAATTTAAGGAATGTTTTTCTGAAACTTTTTAAGTTGGACGTTCGTCTAACTTAAAAAAAAAAAAAAAAATACTACTCGCTAGACCGTTGTTAGCGTCGCTTGACCCTTTTTACTAGAGTATAAGCCCCAGTAAAATCTTGTTTTGCCCCAGTAAAATTTTAGTACAGTAGATACGTCTGAAAATAGGCTTTCCTATTAATTGAACGTTATCATTTACATTATTTTGAAATACTCAAAATATGAAGGCTGTTTGTAACGCTAGCTGAAGCAAGAATATCCTGTGCATCCTCTCACACCTCGCCCCCTTGCTGTGCTCCATCTCGCTTCACTTTTCACCATGGAATCCTCGACGTGCAGTCAAACAATACGAGAAGAGAAGACAAGACTTATCACACAGCTTATCACTGTGTTAATTGAATATGTGAATTTGCAGTTGAATGAGAACATCTAATTTTCCAGATCCAATGTACTTGATTTTGAAATTATTTTTTGTGGCAAAAATGCCAACAAAATGTGTTCCCCAAAATTCAAGTTATGAGGCCAAAAAAAAAAAAAAAAAGAATGATTCAATGACTCGTGACTTGCTGCCACCTGCTGACTGGTTTCCGCTGCGCTCCACTCCGGAGCACATGTCTGTAATGTAAAGCACATGTCCATTCTTTTGATACCTAAAAATGTGTACAGGCGATTTAAGCAAAGCCCTAAAATGTAATATCAAACTAATGAAATTATCTGCAGCACACTTACATGTTTGTTACAAAATATGATTTAAAAAATAAAAATAAAAATAAATAAATACTGCACCCAAAGCATGCCCCTGGACCACCCTACAAAGTATTTTAGAAAATTCTTAGGGGGCCTGTGCCCTAGTAGTGATATAGAAACGCCCCTGTTACTACTTTTTTCAGAACGTCTAGAGAACATTCAAAAACAACATTCCCATAATATTTGCAAAATGATCCCTTAATGTTCGTATAACCGAGAAAAAAATGTTTTTAATCATTCAGAGAACACTCAAAAGTAATGTTTTCATAACTTAATGGAAATGTTCTCTTCTCTTATTTACTGGGGGCTTAACCGTTCAAAGGGGGTGCTAAGAAAAAAAAAAGAAAATTTACATCAATAACTTAATAACTTAATAACAATACCCTGTATTTATTGCATTTACCTTAAACTATACCTTTACAAGGTCTCATTGAAAAGTGTACACAGTTATTAAGCACAGTAGCCTATCAATTTTGCTTAACACCTTTATTATTACATTATCAGCTCTTTCAACAACGGTTTATTAAAACTTGTCGACTAGTCTCAAAGACATAGGCGTATGTATGTCTATGTATCCTGCAGTGAGCGAAATGAAGGAACGCTCTTGTGATATTAAAATGCAAACAACATGGAAAAGAGCGCAGGGTGTAGGTGACGTGTTTGTTAGTTGAACTTGACACGGCATTTTAAAACGCGGCACGAGAAACTGAAAAAGCAGATGAGATGCGGTTTAACGCATTAATCTATATGTTTAGATGGAAAACAACATTTTTCTTTATTTTTTCATCACCACTAGGCTAGCTAGGGGGAACAAAGCGCAAGAATTTATATTAAAATCTATATTATTTGATGTTTATAACATGAGTGAATATTCAAAAGATCAGGGTAGCTACTCATCAATAGCAGATTACAATACAAGAGAAGAGGACAATATCTCTGTTGTTATCTTCGGAACTTCCGAAAAGTCTAAGGTCTTTTGCTTCGTATTTCATTACTCTCCAATATGATGGTTGTTGATGAGGCACTTGATCGCTATTCCTAACGGTGTGTATTCCTGCAGTGATTTCTCCCCCAGTAAAACCATTGTTTATAGGCACATTTACAACATTTATTAACCATTATTATTATTATTTTTAGGTTTTAAATGACTTTTTTTAATGAAAGTGATACAGAGTAAAAAACATAAAAAAATTTCTGATTTGCGCATTTCTGGTGGGGCTATAGCCCCTGCAAGCCCCGGCCTAGTGCCGCCACTGGTTATAAGAATATTTATACAGATTACATGTAGATTAATTTATAGTCTGGAATATTGTAATGGTAATAGTATTTAATAGAGGGTACATTGAAACACCTTTTAGTCTTTCTGAAAATGTTCTTATTAAAGTTCTGGAATAACAGTGTGTCTCATTCACTAATAATTGCACTATTCGTATTTATACGCACATTTGAACTTCTCATGAAAACTTTCAGCTTAATTCACAACACGTGCGTGCACTCATGTATTTGTTCTTAACCTTGTTCTAATGTTGATGATTTCGGAGTATTCTAAATGAGCGTCCGCGTGCCCAAGTTAAGTAATTTACATAAAACACAACCAGACCGTGTCCATATAAGGACATTCCGCACACCCTTTTCTTTCGCCTCTCTCAGCAAAAATGACGCTCTCTAAAGACATGCTCTTGGCCAAGAATGCCATCTTCAAAACAAGTTCAAACAAAATAAACACCTTTCATACAGACATTACAGGCCCTTGATTAGCCAGCTGTACAAACGCATATCAACCTCTTTATGCAGAGCTAACTTGCAGCTTGAGCTATACTGTACCGCTTCTTACTCTTTTACTGTCAGGCCTATATGAAATATATTTACAATCTATCAATTTACAAGGCCACCAAGAGTGTGTGATTTCTAGGTACGAGTGGTTTCAGTTGTTCTTAACTTTTTTCGTAATTTAAATTATATATTAGAATGAAAATTATTGATGAATCATGATTTGTTCGTGAAAACGTTAGTACGCAGATTTCACGCACAAATTTATGCATATGTATGCTTAGTGAATGAGACCTATTGATTTTGTACCAATATACTATCACAATCATTTCCATTTTATTAGAGCTTTTTCACAGCTGACTTGCTTGATTTTGCACATCTGTTTCAACTACATTTTGTCCATAGATTTTGTGTGCATTTGAAAGAAATTGTCCAATAAAGTTCAGCACATTCCAAGGGCTAACCCTTAGAATCTTTAATATTGCAAAGAAGTGACTTCAAGTGTTGTATGATCTCTCATCAAAATTTCAAAAGATCCTGCTGAGGTTGTGATTTGGTTTTGAGTGTTCAGATGGTCTTGTAAATAAACACACTCATGGCTGAGATGAGGGCATCCAAGGAGAAAACAGATGGATTCATATTAAATGAGAGTTTTTTTGTTGAACAGCCTTTTGTGGTTTGGATGTAATCAAGTTCTTGGAGGTTGTAGAGGTGTAACATGCGCTCTTGAAATCTAAATAAAAGTTTTATTTGTTGAGTTAAAACTCTTTGCACTTTTGACCTGTTCCTGAACCCTTTTAAAGCTGAAAACAACAAATAAGACAACAAAAGTTTTTTAAACTTTTCTAAAAAGAATGTATTGCCCAGTTCAAAACCCACCACCATGGGTTTTGAGGGTATTGTTATGTGGTTTTGATTGGTTGATATTGCTTTACTATGCAGTTGCTAGGGTGTTCTTGGTGGTTGCTATGACATTGCTAGATGCTGAATCTTGCTATAAGGTGTTCTGAGTAATTGTTAAGATGTTGCTGTGCAGTTTCTAAGGTATTCTGAGTGGTGTCTAAGCCATTGCTAGCTGTAGGGTGTTTCTATGAGGTTGCCAAGGAATGCTGAGTGATTGCATGTTACATTGTGGTTGCTAGGGTGATCTTTGTGGTTGCTATGGCGTTGTTAGGTGCAGGGTCCAGCTATGAGGCAGCATTTACAGCTAAAATGCGCACATAGAGAAATTCAGACAGACAATGAGCTTTACTGCACCACACACCTGTCTGACTGATGCATTATACAGGCAGTGAGAGCCTAACACCTCCATCCTTATCTGCATCCCTATATCACATGTTTTTGACAAGAATGTTCACTTCAGTATATCACTAATAGTAATAGTCTTGCAAATACCACTAATTAGGCTGTGTCCATTAGTGTTATCAATGCGTAATGAGGTCATTAAGTGTGCAGTTCCTGATGTTAGTGTTGTCTTCATAGTGTCAGACAACTGCTTTGATTTGAGTTGTGATTCCCATTGTTTGCACTTTCTTGCCCATTTTAGATCAGCTCTGGGAACAAAGGGAAAGAAATTGAGCTATTTGAATCTCTCTATCATCTTTTATGTCTTCAAATTCCTTTGAAGGCTTAGGAGGATAATATCCAAATTGCAGCTGTGAAAATGATCACTTGCAGCAGTTCTGACTCAAAAGAATCAGGTTGAAACCTTTGATCCGTCAACTGCAGTGTCACAGACAATGTTTTCATCAGTACTAAGGCTTATACGCACAATGCACATGCAGAGGCTCTGGAGATGACAGCACTCCGCCAGACGTATTTCAAGTCATTTATCAATCAGTGACTTCAAAATGGCAGTGTGTTCATATCATTTTATTACATTTAAGGTATTAATCATATCCAAGATTGGATCATATTGCAAAATACAAAACGTTCTGTTCCAAATCCTGCCTAGACAGCATTTTAAGGCATCATATGCATGTTTTATGTGTTTTTGTGCTTATTAGAGTGTCTCACTGTTAGCTTAGCAACATGCTAACGGCAAACTGTACTGGATTCAGACGTAAGTTGAGTCTCAATTACATTTATGCATTTGGCAGATGCTTTTATCCAAAAAAAAAAAAAAGTATGGTGAAAGTGACGTGTAGCCAAGTATGGTGTCCCATACTTGGAATTTGTGCTCTGCGTTTCAACCATCCAAGTACACACACACACAGCAGTGAGTATTGAACACACACCCGGTGTGAGGCAGTGGGTAGCCATTTTTTGCTAGGGTTAGGGTGTTGCAGTTGTGGGTAATGAGAGTGGAAGAGAGTGCTGTTCATTCAATCCCCCCATCTACCTGCCGGTACTGAGACTCAAACCCGTGACCTTCAGGTTACAAGTCCGACTCTCTAACCATTAGGCCACAACTGCCCTAAAAAAGTAAATACATTTACATAACCATTTTATCAGTTCATGCATTTTTTGGGAGTTAACCCATAATCTTTCCATTGCTAGCATCATGCTCTTCTGTTTGAGCTACAGGAATGAATCTCCCACGCATTTCACTTGCAAAGATACTGCATATGCAGAGCGTTCCAAATCTGTCACCTTAGTAGGCAGCTGCCTTTGTAGGCAGTAAAGCAGCTCTCTATGTTTTCGAACAGAGTAATTATCCCTTGCTGTATTTGTGTAAATATGCTATCTAGGAAGCACAGCATCTCATTTGGCAAGACCAATGTCACATAATGACTACAATAGTGAAAGTGTTGACTGAAATTGAGACTGTGGACCAAACATTAATGAGGTGGGTGTACATTTAAGTGTTGGTGCTACACTGTCTCTTCTGGCAACATGAATTGTGGTATTGTATTATTTTAGATGTGAAATTAAACATCTGTGAGGTCATTTGCAATGTTATAAGCAGCATAAAATGATCCAAGATCATTACAAATGTGGCAATGCATTAATTATTGGGCTTATTTTAGACCAAATAAATTTGAATGCAAACTTCTTGATATTGTTTACACTTCTGCAAGGCCCAGAATATAAAATGAACCATACCTACTCCCTGAAATTCATCGTTATCCTGAACCACTGTCAACACAGGCAGCTCTGATATGTTTTCTATTCTTGAAGTGCACTAAAATAAGATTTTGTGGATCTCAGATGTCAGAGAAAATCCTAGTTTTGTAACTTTTTCTTCCCTGTAGCCACAAGATCTAGGAAAACCTGAACATCCGATTATAAATGCTTGTGGCCTCCAGCTCTTTAAATCTTAATTGTTGCTAAATGACAAGTTTTATTCTTTGCCCCTGAAGGTGTCTTCATGAAATGTGATCAATATCTGTTGATATTTATCTTAATAATTAGCTTGGGAACTCATTAGTGTGAGTCACTACCCTGGATTACATCTAAGAGATGGACTAAGTGGACCACGATTGAAAAAGTTCCTTGCTTCGAATAAATCAATTCAACAATTAGTGTCATCCCTAGTGGAAGTGGACGTCACATTAATTTCACAGTTGTCTTGCCTTAAATTCTCCTCAGAAAGTGGTAGGTTCGGTTCCTTTCAATCTCCTACGAATCACAGAGATTAGCCCAAGAGTTGCAAACTATGAAATTAAGTGCACTGCTCTAAATTAGAACCTGGAAAGACCTTACTGTTCCTTATGGCATATATAGACACTTGCCCTGTGGTTCTCTTGTAATTACTTGATTGATTTCAGGCTTAAGTCTCATAATAGCACTGGATCAAAAGAAAGCAGAGGCAAATGGCTATTAGCTAGTCAGTCACATAAACTCGACTTGGGCTCAGGTAACAATTTAGTGCCCTGTGGAGTCTCAAGTTGAATAGGAAAGGCTGTTATTAAGATGTCTCTCCCCCTGTTCTTCTCAGGCAGTGAACACAGCGCCAACATATCAATGAGAGCTTTTCACACAGTGAGGCCTTTTGCCAATACATTATTCATCCACCTTCCAGAACTCTACCCTTTTCCATCAGCACCAGTGGCCCACAAATTGTACATGCAGGGAATTCTGTGCCACTATGCCCTATTTCATGAACCAGTACACTGGAAGCTGAAATGCCTGAAAAAGATAGAAGCATCCACTGGGAATGAACAGATTTTTTCCTCGTTCTATCTCTGAAAACGACAGCAGGCTCAAGCGGTTGAATCAAGGATGGTAATGATGGACTAATGAGGTGTGACTTGACCTTTGCCAGAGTTGTCACAGGAGCTCCACCCTGATCAATAGGTGTGCGGTTAAGGGTTTGTTTGATGTTAACTGAACGGTTGATTAATGAACTAGACATACGGTCGCATTGCACGGATACACAATGCAATTGACCTGCAGACAAGATGTAGGTCAGAGTTTGTGCAACGAGTGTGATTTTTCAGCCCTGCCTCAGTAGAGAACCATCACTTTAGGGGTGGGAAATATGACCAAAATCTTATATAATGGGATGAGTCAATTTATATCACTGTAATGGTCTCTACTTACCAAGACTGTTGGTGCAGAACTGTTCTGTGGCTCCATTCCAAAACCTACTAAGCTGTCTGTGTAGAGTATGCAACATGTTAGGGGATCAGTAAGCAGCAGATGCTTTCTTTTGACTAAATTCTAAGGTAGCTTTGCATATATATGGAAAAGGAAATCCCATCATGCATACAGTGCTTTAGGAATGAGTCCAAAGATCTTAAGTTAATTGTGTAGGTTAATAGTGCATTTTGCACTTCCGGTCCCATCATCTCGAAGTCAATGTGTTTTTTTTTTTTTTTTTTTTAAATGGGTTTTTGGCTAAATGCCTAAATTATGGTTGGTGGTTAATTAACAGAAGCTCAAGGTATTTGCACGTTTTATTCGACAAAATACATCAGTAATACACCATTTTTTTGTTTTTTTTTTTGTTTTTAAAAGGTCTTACTTGTCTTGAAAAAGCCAGTTGCTAACAAGTGGCTAAATGGGACTGCAGAGGTTGTCAGGGACATTAAACACTATCATGTCAAACAGCTCAACTACTCACTAGTCCGGTTTCACAGCCTCATCGTATTTATACACTTGTCCCCGGTTTCACAGACAAGGCTTAAGCCTTTTCCCAGACTAAAATGCATGCATGAGCAGTTTTAACTAAAAGCAACTTGGTCTGACCTATCTAAAATATGTCAGTGTAATTGTTTTGTCGCAAGATGCTGTAATGATATGTAGACTCAGAGCACAATGGGAGAACTTTAAACACAGTTTATTGAACACCGTGAGAATATAAACACAGACAGGTATCCAAATGAAGCAGAGAGATGAATGAAGTTGAATGGGTGGTAACAGTCCTTTCTTGAGTGTAGCAGATGAGTTACTGAATGAAGGGGACAGGATGAGCACACACCTCAGTTGCAGTTGACCAGAGTGAATCTATGAGGTCGGGGGAAGTGCACAGAGACACAGGAGGAAGATGTTGGCAATGAAGAAGACTGTGTGAAGACCATGGAACGCTGGAGAAAGTAACTTCTTAGAAGGCTAGCCAACCAGGTAAGCAGAGCGTAGGGTTAACATCTAATATCCTTTAAGAAGAACAGACAATGAGTGTGGCTGAGGTGTGTGCTTAAATAGTCCATGGCTGATAGGAAGATGAGTGACAGGTGCAGGTGATTAGTGGTGAGTGACTGGGTGATTGCTGAAGGAGTGCAGGTGATCAGAAGGAGGGATGATGGGAAATGTAGTGTGAATGGACTGGTGACCGTGACAGATGCACACGGCACACACATTTATAAAAGCTAATTAAATGTCCTAATTGAACTAAGACCTAATCCTGGCTTAATCTAAGCCCTGTCTGTCAAACCAAGCCATACTCTTTCTTTGTATAATTTAAATATTGATTAAAAGAGTTATCAGAAGCTCAGTGATGGTGATGTTGAAGTCATGTGATTGTGGTATAGTTGGTTTGAAGTCTAACTTGAGCTTATTACTTCTGCCGATTGTATTTAGGCTTCAAAATTCTTAGTTACCGTGAAATCAAAATGAACAATTCTTATTCGTTTTGGAATATCGCTTATAAATTATAAATGATTTAACCATGCACATCAACTATGCAAAAGGGAAAATCCTATTTGCATTTTGTCAAGGGAATTAAAATGTCCGGGTTGACCTACAAAAATATGTCATTCCTGCAGAACTCTGTTGCAATGAGTGAAAAGAGTCCATCCAAGATGTCAGGTAAAGTAAGATAAATGTTGTTTATATGGAGATGTGTAATAAAAATATAAATATTAGAGTATACAATTTTTAGCTTAGCAACATGCTAAAATCAATTGTGAGTAGTCTCTCCTATGCTCTTCGGTTGAAGAAAGCTATTTGTAAGATGCTTAGAGTTGCTGCCCATGTAAACCATTCCAAATTGGCCACTTAAGAGGATCCATTTCAGTTAGGATGCAGTTTTTGGAACAGAGTCTATGTTTCCCTTTTTTTTTTTTTTTTAACCTGCTGCTTATGTTAGCTTAGCTAAATGTTTTTGTCACTCAAATTGCTGTTCGCTACACCTTTCGAAAAACAATTAGGGTGGAACATGTGGGGTTATACTACTCATTTATCTCTTGAATTGTCCATGTGTTAATCATCAACTTATGTCTATGACTATGTTATGCAACATAGTTTGTTCATGATTAGGGCTGCCCTCGACTAAAGATTTTTCTAGTCGACTAGTAGTTGTTAATTTTAAGCGATTAGTCGATCGTTTATTAATAAACCATATAAATCATAATAATGAGCCTTTAAGGCCTACATAACTTAATCAACGCTCAAGCATGCATAAAGCTTGCCACAGCACACCGGCAGGAGTAATGATTATGAATGTGTCAGGGGAAAAGAGCAAGGAGACTGCTTTAACATTTTAATAATTAATTGATAAATTAGTGTTTTCTGTATTTTCGGCTGCAGTGATGAAGTTGACGATGCTGACTCGTCATCTCCGCAGTAGTGGATGCACCCACTGTATATGCATGTTTCATACGGATTACATAACCTGAGAATATTTGTTTTCCATTTGAATTTAAATGTAGACATTTCGATTAGTATAGATACATTTTTTCATGTTTGTAGGGCAAGTTTACATGGAGTTTAGGTTTAGGCCTATTTCTTTTTGTGTAGCCTATTTACTAAGCCTGTAAGCCTGCTTATGTGGCTAGATATAGATTGTCCTTTTTGTTTCGGTTTGCACATTAACAGTAAAACATATGGACGCCACTTTTTTCATTCTTGAAGTTAACTTTTTGTCTGTATGGTGATTAGATTCACTGCTTTGCTCTGCCACCCTGAACTTGACAACGCGCCACGTCTGGTGTGCACATGACGCTTCATCCACAGAGAGCGCGCAAATTTACTCTTGAACAGACAAATACACATAATTAGCTAAAGCTGATAGTATATTTGTTACTAAAAGAAAGCCTAAAATATAGCTTGACTAAGAGATCTAACTCTGTCATGTCCTCTTTTAGCATGCAATGAACATGACACTGATCGAATCCGTGTTTATTCTTGACGTTTTATTATCGACTTTTTTTTTTCTCTAAATGTAATACATTTTTTCTCTAAACATAACGACTTTATTCTCAAAATTTATTTAGAGTTTATTTTCGACATTTTAATTTTTAATTTTTTTCTAAAAATGTAATAAGTTTTTTCTCGAAACATAACTTTATTCTCAAAGTTTAATGAGTTTATTCTCAATATTTTATTTTGACTTTTTTCTCAAAAAGTTTAATCTCTCTTAATAATTACTTTAATCTTGAGATGGTTCTATTCTTTTTATTATTGCTTGGCCCTAATCCTCTTTCGTACTTATCTGTATGACCAAAAATATTTTAAGTGCGCCTCCATATTAGCTGTCAACCTGTAAGCGTGTCACTGTTCAGTTTTCACACTCCGCACAAACATTTGAATAGCCCACATTTTTCTAGGTTAATGTTAAAGCCAGTGGCCATGTAAAGTTGCTGCTACTTACATGTTTGAGATGATAAGCCATATTTGAGGTCGATGAATGATAGGCGAGCGTTTGGATGTCCAGCTGTTAATGATCTGTCCGTCACAGACTGCGTGACTTCACCACTTCCTGTGGATTTATTTTTTTACCTGCGACTAATAAAATTTTGGTCGACTAAGCCTCTTCTCGTCGACTAACGGTTAGTCAACTATTAGGGGGTAGTCCTATTCATGATAAATTTCAAGACAGCTTAATGACTCCAACCCACCTCCAGCCCTTTAAACATGAAACTACAAGCTTTGCATCGAAAAAAAGCCACCAGGCTTAGGTTTAAGGAGGCGTAACTCATTTTACTCCAGTGCTTTTTATTGAAATAGCAAATATATTCAGGAATACAGCATTCTGGAATACTGGCAGCCTGGGGAAGTGCTTTAAACCGCAGGTTCCACAGTACAGCCCAGGCTGATCTCCATGACTCCATGATACATTGCTGGAACAGAGGAACCACAAATCCTACATTAATACCACTAGCTGAGGCCCAAAGACAAGTTTCAGTGTAGCTGACTTCCTCAAACAGAATTTTTAAAACATGAGCAATGCGCCATGGGAGGTTTTCCAGTAGCCAGTTGCCTTTTTTGCCCTCCACAGTCTGCTTTTTATCGTACAGATTAATTAATCTGTAGTTGATGTGAGAAGATGAGAGTTAAATTATAAGCGTTTTATTTTCTCCTTGTTTACAGACCTTTTTTTGTCAAGAACCAGTCAGATTTGTCTGTCTGCGAGCCTGAACTCTTTTGTGGTTTCAAATTCTGTAATACAAATCAGCAATGCCTCACGACTGTATTTGCTTCCATGAGTAAAGAGCACTAAAAAAGTGCTACCTTGTAGTCAATGTTGAAAATCATTTTGACCAATGTCTTTTGCATTTTAAAATCTTCTGTCTGCTCTCTGCCTTGGGAAAACTAAGTAATTTAGCTCAATTTGAAGCTTTTTTCCCTGAAAGCATGCTGTTTCAGTTGAGCATTAACAGCGTTGTAGAGCAATGGCTTTTGGAGCAGTCCAAAACAGATTAGCTCTGAATAATTCAGAAGCAGCTAAAGAGACCACATTTACTTTTAGCATTCTATGCTAGCTTACAAGCCTACAATCCCAGGAGAACAAGCCTTCCCCACGTTTAGCTAGCCGAGATGTTGTGCGCAATGTTAATGCCTCTGTAAGCTACATGTTTAATTTTCAAAAACATTAAATGGTTGTTCTTGTTTTTCAAATACAAATAGTTTAAAATAGATGCAAGGTTGTTTGCTACATCACTAATGCATTATCATTTGCGCATGTTTTGTTTTTTTGATTGTGAAATTAAAAATAAAAATAAAAAAACATGTCAGCAAATGAGACGGTCTACGTACTGCACTGATACTCAACGACAGTTTATACAAATTGAATGGATTGAGTTCACTGAGGATTTGTGTAAACAGCATGCAGATATCATGCAGTGCACTTGGTATAGTGTGCAAACAAATATACAGCTTATCAGAATGCAGTATATACTTAAGGTCCCTTGTTCACAACACATTTTACTTCTATAATGTGACACATTTCTCAGTAAACTAATATCAAGCATTTTCAATTTGATTGTAACTGCCAATTTCTTCATAGTTGTACACTATAAAAATGATTATTCGAAGTTCACGTTTAATTCAATGTGTTACTTGCCATTTCTGAGTACACCTTTCTTTCAGTGTATAATGATGGAAGTACTGATAGATGGTTGAGCTGAATATGTATAAATTGACCCTCTGTTCACACTATGACATCAACAGCCAATCACTTCAATTTATGGATGCGATCCAACAGGAAACCAACCTCCTTCATCCATTAGAGAGCAGTTCTTACTTTTCTCTCAGTCCATTACTGGGTAATGGATGGCCGAAGTGCCCCTCTTACTTGCAAGGCTCTTGTCTCTAAACTTTCACTTCATCAAGTGATGTGGATTCCTCAGTTGGATTCCCTCCGAACAGACCTGTAAAAGAGGCTGTAAAATAGATTAGCCTGTCAGACGTTCTTAAGGACAGATCTATGAGCTCCTAATGGCACTGATGTCAGGGTGCATGCTGGGAGACGAGGAGGAACAGTGCCTTTCAAGATGATATTTATTGCTCTGAAGCCGTAATTGTAATGGCATATTAAAAGTAACAAAAGTGCTGCTAAAGTGCTAGGCTGACATTGGAAAAAACTCTTTCTTAATCAGTAGTTTTCTCATTTTACCATTAAAAAATCTAAACATCTATAAAACAAGATAAAATGTAAGATTAAACGTATTTCTGTTCAAATCCACTATGCTCCACTTAGATGTTTTGTTAATTACTAATATAAACATTACAATGTTTTTGAAAGAGGTCTGCATTTATTTAATCAAAATGTTATTACAATTAAAAAAAAAAAGTTTTCTGTTATAATAAATTTAATTTATTTTTTGTGATCAAAGCTGTATTTTCAGTGACATTACTCCAGTCTTCAATGTCACAATTATATTATCATTCTAATATGCTGATTTGCTCCTCAAGAAACATTTAATATTATTATCAATGTTGAAAACAGTTTTTGCTGCTTAGCATTTTTGTGGAAACAATGATATCATTCAAACATTTGTGGTAAGATAAAAAAAAAATAATAATAATAATACGTTTATTCATCAAGGATGCAATAAATTTATCAAAAGTAACAGTATGTTACAAAAGATTTCTATTTAATAAATTATTTAATAAATTTAATAAATACATGCAAATAAATGCTGTTCATTGAACTTTCTATCCTGAAAAAAAGTATCACCATTTATACAAAAAATATTAAGCAGCTCATCTGTTTTCAACATTGATAATAATCAGAATTGTTTCTTGAGAAGCAAATGATCATACTAGAATGATTTCTGAAGGATCACGTGACACTGAAGACCGGAGTAATGATGCTAAAAAAAATACATATTTGATCACAGGAATAAATTACATTTTACTATATATTCACATAGAAAACAGTTTTTTTAATTTTTTTTTTTTTTTATTTTGTAATAATATTTCACAATATTACTGTTTTTACTGTATTTTTTATCAATTAAATGCAGCCTTGGGGAGCAGAAGAGACTTGTTTCAAAAACATAAAAAAAAATAAAATAATAATAATAATAAAAATTAAAAAAAAAAAACAACGTAATTTTCCAAACTTTTTAACTGGAAAACTCTTGTTGTTGATAATAGGCTCATTTTAATTCATGAATTGGATTTTCATTTTTCACAGTTTGCAAGATGTGGTATCAACAATGGAATATATATTTGCTATTCTTAGATTTAAGCAGTCTAGTAGATTTTTCCCCCCATTGTGAAGTATTCATTGCTGCTTCTCACGTATGGGATTTGACCTTTTCAGCTCTTCCAGAGTCCCTCGAGCTGTGTGGGTAGTCAGAGATTTTGTGCCCTAACAAATGGAAATATGGCCAGTGGAATATTAATTCAAAGTGCTTGAGGGTGGGTGAGCAGCTTGAAAGACCGCTTGAGGTCTTGCCTCACAAAGGCAAGATTAAGCAGGAGCTAAGAACATATGTCCAGCTTATGCTTTGCTGAGGTTTGTTTTGTTCAGGCAAGTCTTTGGTTTAGTAAGATCAGGCTGTTTGGATGTTTGTTGACTTTGCTTTTAAGGTTAAATCTTGGAACAAAAATGTCACATGTAACACTTTAAAGTCAACATGACATCTAAATGAACCCTTTTTCCTTTCTCAATGCACGTTCTTGATATTTGTGCAGGTTTTTCAGCTTTCTCCACCCCTAGAACAACTTTTCTTGTTAATACCAAATTTTTTTTGAAAGGTTCCCTACAATGAACTGGCTGCATCTTGGTACATAAAGGCAACTTTTTTACAAACGAATCAATACCCGATGGGCAAAATTAGATCCCACCCTACCCATTTTTCCCTGAATATATATTTGACTTGGAAATTCATTACTTTAGGGAAGTAAATATGTAGCAAAATGCCATTTTATGTTGCAGCAACACATTTCCTCTTGTTTTAAGACCTTATTTTAAGATTGACAAATTTATCAGTGCAGTATGTGTTGTGTTTTTGCTTGGAATGCAAGAAAAGTGTAACCAAACTGCTCTGAGGGAGAAGACAAAAGGTCAAAAGTTTGACCCATAACTGTCTCTTGGTTTGGCGCTGATGGGCTGGTTGGGAGCCGAGTGTGTCAGATGTGCTGATGGCCTTTTCTTCACACGTTCAATTGATGAGGGATGAGTTTAGGAAGGAGATTCTTGACAGCTGTCAGTGTTTGCGCGATTACTGACAGTTTCTTTATTTCCAGCTTTGCTTCTGTATATAGAGCCGTTGCTAGAGGTATTTTCATCTTGGAAGATTTTCATACAATGTTGTTTTGAATAGTGTTGAATGTACACTGTGTACTTCAAATCTTATTTCAAAGCATATAAAAAACTGTACTTGCAGATAATATAATATTAATGAAATAAAAAGTCACTTAAGTGTACTTAAATTTCATGACTATATTTCTTTGTAATAATGTCAAATTAAACTTAAATGTTTTTAAATTAAATGCTTTACTTTAAAGTACATTTTAAATCTTTATGTAATAATCTTTTGTCACACTTTAAAGAAGTACACTTATTTTGATCTGTTGACTAACATACTAAAGCACATGTAAGTAGATCATTTTCATTTTAACTATAGTATGTCATTTGATATTACATTTAAAGTTGTTGGATGTACTAAATAGCTTCATTATTACAAATGTGTAATTACAAATGTATTTAAATACATGACATACAAGTTAATCAACATCAATAGAAATGGCATTAAAGCATATTTTAGTTTACCATAAATTTTTGTCAGTACATTCAGAGGTACACTAACCATATTTCAAAGACAACTTAATTATGAAATTTCATACAAAGATGTACTCAAGTACTAGTTTAGCCATTATCATTCAATTAAGTGTCGAAGAACATTACATTCATTTTTTTTTTCATTTAAGTATAAGTATATTATTTTCGTAATAAGTACTATTTTAAGAGGATTTTAAAGGGTACTTCTTTTACACACAAGTACATGTGTGTATATAATAATTTGAAAAGTGGAGGGGACACGTTTTAAACTTTATCAGCTGGCCTCATGAATATTAAATAGGTGATATAACATACGCCCATCTAATTTGCTGTAAGGCAAGTAAAACGGTGCTAGCCAGAGTAGGATTAGCCCTTTTTGTCCATTCATTTCACTGCTGATCCAACCGGTTGGCAGAGCCTTTTGCTTCCTCTTAAATTCACTGCTTTATGTGGTACATATTTCATTTTTTTATTTTACACTTTTTATTTTGGCAAGCAAAACACAACTTTAAACATTACAAAGCCTCTAAATCTTTTGCATCACAGTTACGGTTATGGATATGCTTTCCCAAATTCCCATAATATTCCATTGCTGTCTGTGTTTTTGTCATCTACATTTTTGACATGAGAGGCATTTCAATTATACATCCTGTGTGAACAGACAATTGCATCACTCTAGAGGAGAAACGCCTATTGTCTATAACATTAAAAATTGAAAGAGAATGCGAAAGATGGGGAGCGAATGCAGCGTAAACAAAGTAAATAAGCGACCAGGCTCCTGAGGGAGCAAACGTGTGAGGTAGGTTCAAAGGGGGGTTCCTTCTCAACTTAAAAGCCATGTTTCTACTCTACTTCAAAGCCGTGTTTTGTACTGGTGAAAGCTGTGTTTAGTCTATGCCTTTTTGTTTTATTGTGCTGAAGCAACAAGAGTGACAAAACACAAAATAAAACATTAAGCAGATCAATCCAGAGAGACCCAAACGCAGTCATGCTTCTGAAAAGCACTGAGCCATGTCCGATAGCTCAACACAGATGTCTGAAACCATGAACGGGAATGTTTTTGTACGAATTTCAAAGAGATTGCCAAATTGGGTAATTGGGTAATTTGAACGGGACAGGGGCAGGGTGCTCATTGCGGAGAAGATGTCACTGTGTGCTGGAAATGACTAAGATATCAGTGATTCATACTGATATTTGGAGCATGAAATTAAAGTTGCGTATAAGCTTTGTAGCAATTTGATTTAAGAACGGTATCAGTAGTAGTCTAGTATCAATAAATGTAACATATAATTAATGGTGCTTGCTAAAACATCATATTTAGGATTGTTCATATTTGTATAAACTTTCAGTCTGCAACTCATCCTGCACCATTAGGTTATGACATGACAAATCGTATCAATTCATTCTGATGGCAATATCATATGATATTGTATGACTCATACAAAATGGTACAAAGGTGTGTGTTTGTGTATTGTAAAGTCAAATGTGTGTATGTGCATGCCGTGCATGTGTGGGGGATGGGTGAAAAGAAATCTGATTGGCTAGTTTAGTTTTGTTTAATTGCTGCTTTTTCCACACGCAGAAATTTGAGAGGGACAACAACCAATAAAACACGGACCTGCAACACACTCATTATACATGAATACAAAAAATATGACCATGGAGAGAAAAAAAAAGAAAAAAAAAAGTTGAGGGCACCTTGATGCATTTTAAAAATCTAATCCTATCTAACAACAAACTATCAAAACGAAGGAGAAAAGCGGTAGAACATTTAAAAGGTCAAATAATATTTTCAATACATTTAAAAGCACTACAGTCTCTAAACAAATGATATATGTCAGTTTAACACAGAAAGAATAAAGGCAATAAAGCATAGTTACTTTTTTGGCCATTCTTCTTTGAATTTTCAGTCTACATTATTGTCTTCTGTGAAATAATTCATTATGTCATCGCATTCATGATCAGACGTATGTCTGTATCGTTGTCCTAATTTGCACATATATTTCATTTGAAGATGACGTGATTAAATATGTATGCATATATGGTGCTGGTCCATCTTTAGAGCACTAGAGTATATGAAATATGTCCATAACAAACTCCGGTCTGTATACAATCTATATGATCCGCGTTGCGAGTGTTGTTAAATTCATTGCAGAAACTGCTCTCATACACGCGCGGCATGTTGTTTGAATTCTCCACTGTAATGCGATCTCATGCATAATACAGCGCAGTGATTGGGTTAAAAGAGTTCATTCTCATGAATAATAGCGCTCAGGAACTGATGACGTAGAATCGTGCCTGCAGCCAGTCACACACTCCGAAAGTACGCTTCTACCTCACATTCCATGATATTCCGTAACTTTGCTTTTCACAAAATTGTGAAGAACAAAATTACTCAGAAATACGCAAAAAATAACCAATTTCCACTTATTGGTCAAATTTATGAGTGCTTTAAGCGATGTGCAGCCTGTACATATCTTTTCACATCTCCAAAAATATGTTTTGGGGTTTCATGTCCCTTTAAACGTTCTCTCGACTGGTTGTATTTTTGTATAGACTGATTTACAGCAACAGCAGGCCGACCTTGGAGATGGTGTCTGAGTCACAGGTCCCAAGGAGGGAGCAAGCAAAAAAAGGGAGGAGGGGGGAAAGACTGGAGCGCTTCCAATAGCTCAGCATCAGGGGAAAATAGCACGAAAATGGAAGGATGCAGAGGTGAATGTCAGATGCTGCCCAGTGCCAGAATGTTCTGGGAATGTTGCCCTTGATAGGAGACAAAGAAAAAAATCACTGTAGGAAAAAAAAAAAAAGAAAAAAAAAAAAAAAAAAAAAAAAATATATATATATATATATATATATATATATATATAGTATTTTTGTAAATATTAAAACTTTCTGAAAGCGCTAAATTTACTTGCAAAATTATATCTTTAATAAGTGATACTGTAAGTAAATTAAAATACAATGTTTATTTTCGTACCTTCATAACATTTTTTCCTTCTTGTTTTATGCATAAATCTATAAAAAATTATTATATTATTAATTATATATTATATTAAATTGATTATAATGATGCCTCAAAACATGAAAAGGTAACTGAGGAAAAAATAAACTTTACACAAAATATTTCTCTTAAAAAAAAGGCTTAACATTTTTAAGTATTTTAATATTTTTCATCAAACTAAATATTCTTTGTTGTGGAAAAGGGTTCTTTAGACTATTATAAAGTTTGCTACAGGTTCTTTGGAGAACCAAAAATGATTCTTCTTTGGCATTGCTGCAAAAACCCATTTTGGCATCTTTATTTCAAGTTAAAAGTAGCTGAACTTTTTTTTTTTTTTGCAAGAAAGCATTGAGTGTGCTCCTTGTGAGCAGATGCTCACTTTATTACCAGCCAGATATAATTCACTGTAACTCATTAATTCACAATAATTTTGCACATCAATTTTATCTTGTTCAAAGCAAGTGACACCAGCTGGGGCAAATGGATGGAAGCCTCAATTTTTGGTCAGTGTTTTTGCTCTGTAACTCTGAAATGACAGACTTACTTTCCCAAAGTTGGCACCAATGGTCTCTAGATCTACTTAGTCTTACGATGATTATGTTCAAATGCATACAAATGCAGTATGTTCAGAGAAAAATTACAATAAATGAAAAATGTCAACAGCCAAAAGACAAACAGATGAGAACCTTGACAATAAATGGCCGTGCGAGGCAGTGAGGGTCATGTTGGGTCTGATGAGTAGTTACAATCTTTGAGCGACTGAGCCAGAAGGGTTCAGAAACAAACCACAAACTGATCGAAGCAGTGCACAGTGGGAGAATGACACAAATCACTGCCTGCGTCAGTTCATCGAGTCTTCAGACTTGCAATCTAGAGCTTTGTCCAACCCTTCCCCGTCACTCAGGGCTCAAATAACAAACATGTCAGCCGAAAGGGCGCAAACAGCGTAACCTGGCATGACAGACTAATAACCAGACTACAGTCAGCTTTCATCTTCGCCAGCAAATCATTTCCTTCCTCATGGCTCTGTTTTTGATCTTCAATGCACATGAGACTGCATTGACACTGGTAATTAGACAATGAAATTCGTCTAGGTGAAAAATTGTAAGCGGCATGTAACACGCAAGCATTTGGAAAGACATGATTGTTATTATATACACTGATTTCTCTCCAGAAAGACATTGGAAGACATTCCAAGAATGAGAAATAGATTGAAAGCTTTTGAAAGTATATAGGACAGTCTAGAGAGGTTGTGGCATTTAACAACACTGAGAATCGGCAATAAAAAAAAGCAGCATTCATTCCTTGAGGAGGATGTGAGAATGTCCTAAAATGACTAAGAAACCTACCTTGTGAGACAAAAACAATGTGAAGCAGACATATGATATAAACATGCTTTTATTGAAGGATTGCAGTAGCAGCAAAGTGAGCCATGTTGATTCGTTGACAGAAAGCTTGCTCATGGATGGGATCCAGGGAGATTTTACAGCTGTCACTGGAGGATTTTCGGGGATGCAGGTAAAATATTAATGTGCGTTTTCCTCGCTATCCGCTAAACAAACACTGTGGCTTCTTGAGGGATGTATTGTCAGAGAGCCATGTCCAAAATACTGATTAGAATAAGTTTGGAACCAAATGTTTGAGTTTTATACGACTTTCACTTGAAAACCACTTAAAACCACTTTGCTAACCACAGAGGCATAGCAATTATTATTAACTTTTAGAAAATTTTGCCACACTGGGAGAAAAAAAAAAAAAAAAAAGTGAAAAAGAAATTTTCACTCAAAAATTGCTAGTAAATTTCACAAATAATTACAATGAAATAGGCAAGTAACACATTGAATTAAATGTAACATTCTGAAGTAGAAAGAATTTTTTTTTTTTTTGTAAAACATACTTCAACAATAATTTCAACAATAATTTCTACATCAAAATATGAAAAAAATAATAATAATAATAATAAAATCCTTCAAATATTTCTCAAATAAACTGTTTCAAGTTTTCCATTAATTCAAATAAACATTTTGTAGTAAAATAAAGAATGAAGAAACAAATTACAGGCAAAAGAATGAAAAAACAAAAACAGGCCTCATTCATGAAACTTTCGTAAATATATGAGTAAATTCAGAGTAATTTGCTCATTAAACGGACCTACCCGAAAACTCTCCTCCGGATTCACAAATGCTTCATAAACATCAGATTTGATAGTTAAAGGTGTATATGTTAATGAATCCCAGTCATTCATAAATAGGGCGTACGTGCACACTCATTCACAATTAGCATAAACCCCGCCTATGAATTACAACTACTTATAACTGTTTTTCCAGCTGAGACACTTTGGTTGCTATAATTTGGAATATCCACGGCAGTAACGTGTTACTAGTATCTCATTTTAAAGAATATTAATAAATATAAAAATGCAGTAACCAGCAATATTAACGTCCCAGCCGTGACTATTCGACAGGGACCGCGTAAGCCATCGGTGTACAAATATATGCATATGTATTTTAACCTCTCTATTGTTGTTTAGTCATTGTACAAGTAGGGAGGTTGGTCGGTGTAGTATTTGTCCCATCCCTCCTCCACTGTGATTGGACGGCTGGGTGAAAAGTGACAGAGATGAGCGCTGCGTTTTACAGTTTAAAAAAAAAGAAAAAAAAGAAAAACTGTTTTTTCTCTCGAGTCAGTGTATCAAAATGTCATCAGTTTGCCTAAAAGAACAGAACATTCAAAAGTTTTACACACCATTTACATGTTGCAGGCAGCAGGTGTGAATTTCTTTCTTTCCAAATAACATTTTGAAACACTTTCATGAATTTGTTCTGCTCATTTTGCATAAATGAGGCCCAGTAACAGTATATATTTTTAATTATATCATTAACTTAGTCTCAAAGACAAAGTACCAGTACTTCAGTATATATACAGTAGTCTCTAGTAATTGACATTTTTGCTGATGTTTTACATAGTCTCTTGCAGTATGATATTTCATGTTGGGTAAGATTCTCAGAAGTGAGACTTTTGTTCATTTTTCCACAGGCTTAAGGTGCGAGACTGAAAACAGTAAGAACGCAATTCAAAATAATGGCTTCTTGCAGCGACATGCCTGCCTTTCAAATGAGCCAGCTTTTGAGATTTTGACTAACTTGGGTGATGGGGTGTGCAATTGTATTATCAGTCATTCCTAGAGGCAAAATTAGCTCATGTTTTTTTCAAACAAAAATGCATTTTTGTTACAGTTTATTGTCTGTTCTGACTGGCTCTGAGTTGAATTGCTATGATATTAATGGATGTTTGTCACATTTCTCATGGTGAAAGTAGAAAATATCCATGGATGCAGAAAATCAGAATGATATACAAAGCTTTTACACCACAAAGACATCTATCCATTTACAAGCTGCATAAAAGCAGGCTAAATCAAATTCATGTGTGCAAATTGGACATGTCCTTGTCATCTTTTCAGTGGTCTCCCTTACAATGTCAATCTTTTCAAGTAACACAAAGATGCTTCTGAATAACAAGAATAAAGAGTAATGCTTGTGTTGCTGCGCATTTGCGTGATGTTGAGGTCTGCTCAATTTTGTTGCACCACCGAAAGTTATTTATTTGCATGATCTTTTGCATCAATTTAACACCAGATTAAATAAAGGAATTATGCAAACTATGTAATGGTGCAAACAAGGACAAAAAATGCAGAATACAATTTTTAGACTTCAGCTTCTACGTGCCTGGTTGTGGAGGATGCAGCAAATTATTACAATAAGCTGTACTTTACTACAGTAAAGGATGTACTGATTAAGTTCTGTTCACATGCTTTCTTTAAGTAATAGCATGACATTAATTGCGTAAAATAATGTTGATATTTGTAAAACCAACACATATATAATGAGCTTTATTTGCATAGGAAGGAAGCTTGTTTTACAATGTACCAATTTCAATGATCTTATTATTCTCTTTGCAGATTTGCAGATATCTAGGACGTGAAACATACAAAATCTGCATTATACAAAAAATTATTAGACAATCAGTTTTTTTTTTTAGTTTTTTTTTTTTAAGGATGAGGTAATTGCGTACACAATTTTGTCTGTAAAAGGCCAAATGAATGAAAACAGGCTGGAGACAGCCTAATGGCCACCAAGTCGTGGTTTCTAAGACGAGATATCCACAGGTTTACATGGATATCCAATAATGGCCATATATGAAGAAAGAATGGGATCACGTCTTGGCACGACTGCTCGGCATCTTTAGATCCTACTGAGATTTCGATGGTGCAAGATACTGATACCAGCAAATAGCGATCATTGCCTTTTTATTGTAGCTGTTGCAATCCCGTTTAGACCTGTATATAAACACATTCAATGCACAGATGCTGACAGACGACCCCTAGATGGCTCTGCACTACAATATCTCTATTGAGAGCATGTTCTCTGCGTTGGGTGACCTATCAGAGGACATTGAGGTTGTGTGGATGTCAATTAGTGATACTATTCGCGCAGCCATCAAAAACATCATTGGCCCCATCAGAAACCATGGCTATCCGAAGAAGCAATGGATACAATCAATGCAAAAGCTTGAGCCTGTTTAGTTGGAGACAAGGCAGAGCACAAGCGGCTCCAGGGGATCTTCAGGGCCAAGCAAAGCACGTTAAAATTCCCTAGCAATTAAAGCGGAGGACAGGCTACATCAGACTAACTTAAAGGTAGCATACAGGACCATCAGCAAGATACGGGGTTCATGCGGCACTCAAGGCACAACTCTGATCCCTAGAGCAGATGGCTCATTATGTTCTAGTCAGTCTGACATCCTGCATCGATGGCACAAGTACTTCTCAAATGTGCTGAATTGTCCACCAGTAACACCAATGTTTGGACCTGACCACTGAATCTGCCTCAGCTTCTGACGATTCAATTTGCGCCATTAGCCCTGTCAGAAAAGCTCTCCACAAACTATTCTTGAGGGTGTGGTCTTCCGGGCACATTCCCGCTCAGTGGAAAGAAGAAATCATAATGGCGTTGTACAAGGGTAAGGGGCCAAGAAATTAGTGTTCCAGTTACAGACCCATTACTGTCAGTTTCCCAGTAATGAAGGACCAAAAAGCAGAGAGATGCTCAATACAATCTTTATTAATTAAGCTCAAATAACCGACGGCACGCCGTAGAGCTCAGGGCTGGGCTCAACTCAAAAGAAGAGAGAATAATCGCAGGTCAGGCAGTAGTTCAGAAAACCCTGATAATCAGTCTGTAAAATGTCTGGTCCAAGGTAAAAGCAAGGAGGAGAATCAGGCAGGCAAAAAGTCAAAACCCAGGCAAATGGCGAGCAAACAGAGAATTAATCCAATTCCGTGATAAGCAATAGGCAGCGGTCATTTAAAAAGATTAGTCCAAACCGGCAACCAAAGCAGGGGGGAATTCCAGAAGTACGAGTCACTAATCAATGCTTAAAGTTGAGACTGGGATGAGCAGTCTGCTGACCAAGGAGTTCAAACTGCCCGAGAATCCAAAGGAACAACTGGGCAGATGACAGAGGCACGAGAGAAAAACACCAAACGACAAAACCAAAAAACTGGTTAAGTCATCTGCAAAAAGTATGTGTGAATTGTACAGGAAAAAAACACACTGGCAAAGGAAAAAAGAAAACAGAAGATTAAATAGTGGAGAAATCAGAGAGAAAATAATAAACAGCTGCAAGATAGTATGAGTGGCCGCCATGTGCAGTCCTGTTAGCAAGGATTCAACCTCTTCTCGTGTCTCAGCGCCGTCCCTTAACAGTCGTGTTTTACCCCAGCAGACGCCCTCCTCGCTCTCAGGCTTCTGTCAGAAATACACCGCAAGTTCAACTCATAACAGCTCATGTCGATCTTAAGGCTGCGTTTGGACCGTCAAGCACTGTGGAGCGCATTGCGGGGTATCTGCATTCCAACTTTCTTGCTAGATGTAACGACTGAGACAAATCAGACACAATTAATTTGTCACATTTAATAAATAATCTCTAAAACTCACTCTGGCACTAAATACCATCTTGATTTAGTAGGAAATACTTCTTAGCAAACTGTTATTCATAATAGTGTTGACTTGTATTTTTAACAGGTGCAAGAATTCAAAGAGTAAATGTTTAGCGGGAGTGTGTTGCTTTCGGTTTCCAGTGAAGGATCCAGCGCATTGTAGGCAGAGGCTAAAGTCTGCAAAGAACTGTAAATACAGAGAGAATGCCGCAACGGAAAATCTGAAAAATACAATACAATACAATAACTGTTCTGTTAATAACCCTCTGTCTATCCGATTGTCTATGAGTGGGGATACAAAAATGCGGAGGTACAATCTGTAATTTTCACGAAAGCCTTTTCTAACAAACATGAATTTCTTGGTCCAGGTAACACAGAGATTGATTAAACATTGTTTATTTAAATATACAACCGACATTGTAACAATACAAAGCAGGTTGAAAATCGACAAAGTTACACTTTAAGTGAGTAGTAAAGATGGCAAAGGTAATGTTAATGCAAAAGTAGGGATGTGAGTATCCACAATGACATTAAATATTGGGCGATACGACAAATCACTAATATTTTTATTGTGCAGAAATATGGTCTTTCTTTTTGTTCATACACAATCACTATTCTGCATTTCAAAAAAAACTAAACAAAAAAAACATGCGTGCTTGATATGAGGTGCCTGAACAAAGATAGACTGGCCTGATGATCTTGTCTGACATTGTTATAGTGAATATAAGTGGTTTGCAAAGTCTACAGACTATGTCATAACGAATTGTTTTTGGTGAAGCACAGTTTGCTCAACTGTTTTCTAGGTCAGCGTGGTGAATAGATAGTTTAGAATGTGTATTATTGAAGGAAACTAAAGAGATGCTGGGCTCTGTGCATCACAAAGTTTTAAGAGAAAAATTAAGTAGGATAATTTGTGCCTTTAGTGATGAAGATACCGGAGCTGCACCCTCTTAAAAAGACAAGAGGATGATGAAAGACTTTAGTTTCTCTGCCCGCAGCCTCGCAATGATTCGCCTTTGTTACATATTCAATAGAGATTAATTGCTGGCCCTTACAAACAACTTTCCCTCGAAGCCACAAATCAACATAACACGCAATGCAAGGCCATTTAAGACGATGTGATATCTTGATTGGTTACGCCATCTTACCAATATACACAAATGAGAAACTGTAGGGGCATCTTATTGGATTCGCGCTGGCTCAAACTGCGGATATTGAGTTTTTTTTTTAAGGCCGTATGATAGAGAGGCTCGCTGAGTGACATGTAGAATTGCCCTGCAATTTTAATTACAACCTTGAAGTTGCGATTTAGCTACTGCAGTCAGATCACTCAAGCTTGCCAGAGTTTAGCCTGTATCTCAAGGTTGACCTTGTAAGTTCTGACACTCTGTGTGTAATCTTTAGATTTAGCGATCCTGGAATGAAGTCATATTTCAGGCCATTGCTCTGGCCTGGGAATAGTCATGAATTAACCTAAAAATGATTACCTAGATCAATATTTTGTCATTCATAATACTGATAGATTTTTGCCGTTTATCCTTGAAGTGCTGTCAACAGCGTAGAGTGCCAAGATGGGCAATAACTAGAGTTCTTTATGAGACCAGTGTCTAATATCCTCAAAACTGAGTAGCAGTCAAAGCCCACACACTCCTTTAGGCGTAACCTCGTGCAAACAGCTGCCATTGAAAATTGCATTGATGGAGCGTGGACTGACTCCATTTACTACTGAACAACTTTTTCCACAAGAAAATATAATTATATTGAGAAAAAGTTATAGCAGTGCTTCTCATCATTTAAAGTAGTTCATGCTGTCAATCAGTTTTATTTTTCTTTTAAGTAGGTTAGTTAAACTACAAAGGGGTGCTATACATACATACATGCATACTCAAATGTTTACATAGCCCTTGTAGAATCTGCAATGTTAAATATTTATCAAAATAAGAGGGATCATACAAAATGCATGTTTTTTTTTTGTTTTTGTTTTTGTTTTTTTGAATAAGATATTTTACATAACAGGGGCCCATTTCAATAAGGAGGTTCAACCAACTCGGAGTTAAAACTTCAGCGTTGAGTTGACTTAATCTGAAATGGGGAACTCTGAGTTTTCTGTTTCAGAACAGCTGAATTGAGTTAGTTCAGTCGACTCTGAGTAGGTTGACTCGGAGTTAAGCGTGTGCATCACAACTATGAAAAGCCATGGCAACAGCATGTGACAAAATGACATCAATGCAAGTTTAATTCTTATCACTGTAATATCAAAGGTGAAAACTGGCAAAACAGTAAGTTATTGAACTAATATTCATTTTCATTGTATCCCACATGCAAAAAAAAAGAAAGAAAAAAATAATAATAATTTAAGAGCATTTTTTTTTTATTTTGCAAATTATGTTCTATTTACCATATAGTAAGCTAAAAGTAGCAGTTCTTTGCAATAAGTGTAAATAGTAATTAGATGCTATCTATATTTTATACTGGCAGATACATACTATTTGCACCTCAGTATTGTTATACATTAACAGGATGCTTTTTTAACCTTGTATGACATTGGCGAGGCTACTGTAAATTTGCACTTAGTAATAGACACTCCAAATAATCTTGTTAACAGGTGCAAGAATTCAAAGAGTTTTGCATTTGCTTTCCGTTTGCATTAAGATTATTTTATTACCACACTGGCAGATATTGATAATTTTTTTTTACTTAAGTAAAATGCACTTTTAGATCCCTACAGGAAACAAGACTAAATATCTTATGTCATTTTCTTATATAGAAAATCCATCTTGAATTAATAATTTTTAGATATTTGTACTTGAAATAGGACAAAAAATACTCAGTAAGAAAAGCTTTTTTGCAGCATGAATGAATGACTGAACTATTTAAACATCATTTGTACTTTAAAAAGGGGGAGGAGACCGAAGGAAACTCTGGGTTTACAGAAGAAAACCTGCTCCCGACCAGGTTAGGTTCACAGAGTAAGTTACCATGGTAACTGACTCTGAGTATAAGTTACCTCTCTTTCAGAAACAGGCTTGACTTACCCTGCTTCCTCGGGTTTGACATACCTCCCATTCTGAAACGGAAAATCCAGAGTTTCCCTCTTTTCAGGGTTAACATACTCTGAGTTTTCACTTAACCTCCTTTCTGAAACGGGCCCCAGATGTTTACATATAGTCCACAAGACAAAAAATAAAAAATAAATAAATAAAAAATAGCTAAATTGATAAAAATGACCTTGTTCAAAAGTTTACATACCCTTGATTCTTCATACTATGTGTAGTTACCTGGATGGTCCACGACTGTTTTTTGTGATGGTTGTTCATGAGTCCCTTGTTTGTCCTGAGCAGTTAAACTGAGCTCTGTTCTTCAGAAAAATCCTCCAGGTCCTGCAAATTCTTTGTTTTTTTTCAGCAACCCTTTACAACAGTGACTGTCTGATTTTAAAATCTATCTTTTTTACACTGAGGACAACTGAGGGACTCGTACACAAGTATTACAAAAGGTCCAAACATTCATTGATGCTCCAGAAGGAAACACAATGCATTAAGATCCAGGGGGTGTAAACGATGCATTAATAACCAGAAGGTGTAAACTTCTGAACAGGATGAAGATGTGTACATATAATATTTTTTCATTTAGTGCTGCCCTTCAGAAGCTACAGAAGATACTTACATGTCTCCCAGAAGACAAATTAAGTACAGTTTACCTTCACACTTTATTTTCAAATTCAAGAAAAGTTTACAGTCACTACTATAAAGGGTTCAAATATGCAAAAGATGCTGGAAAGGATGCTGGAGGATTTTTTTCTGAAGACCACTAGGCAGTTTAACTGCTCAGGACAAACAAGGGACTCATGAACAACCATCACAAAAAAAAAAAAAAACAAAAAAAAAAAAACAGACTATCCATATCTAAACAGACTTCTTCATTTGCTTATCTCATGGCTCTTTAGGAAACAATTAAAATAGTAAAGTGATGTCATTTGTGATGTAGTATTTTATCTTTTCATAGGTTCATGTCTGTGAAATACTCATTTTCACGACTTTAAAAATCATCCAGTAGGCCTAACAGTATGCAAGCAATGTTTAAGTGTTTCTGAGTAGAAACTGTTCATAAACTGAGATTAATTGGATCAAGGCACAACATAACATAACCATGAACAAACTAAAATAACAGAAATGTCAGTGAGGTCTGGGTCACGATACGATCAGTGGAAAATGGGCTTCCCATTCAGACAGAATGGGCTTTTTTGAGGGATTAGAGCGAGATCAATGTGTGTAAGTGAAATCCAGTCGGCTCAAATGCCTGCCTCATTCACAGAGCAGATTAACTCTAATTTTTGGGGCTTAATCTCCTCAATTCGCTACTATCACACAGATATGCTTATTAGCGCTGTCAGTAGTCCATCACCCACTATATAGCACTTATATGTTGGATTATGTTCCTCACAGATTCATTACACAAACACTTGCCCCTTGATCCAATGCAAGAAGCTTAAGACGATCAATCACCCAAAAATGAAAAATCTTATGTTGTTTCCAAAATATATGACTTTTCTTTTTCTTTTGCAAAAAAACCTAAATATATTTAGATAATTGTTTTTGCCCATGCAGTGAAAGTCAACAGGAACCAAAAACAACATTATATAGACAATGATATTGTTTTCAAAAACGTGCACTTTGAATCCCGTTTTCAAAAGTTTGCGTTTTCAGGTCCCCAAAACACTGTTGTTGTGTAAATGAATGGACAAAAGTCCTATTTTCTGAAAAATTTAAGTATTTTTGCTTCTAAAATAAATCTTGATTTAAGAATGTTTAGATCAACATGTCCACCTACCTTGGAATTATAAGGTTCTATCTGACATTTGTCAAAATTATTTGTCAAGAGTTATTCAAATAGTCTAATTCTGTGACAACTTATTTACATTTTGGGACTTTTTTTTTTTTTTCTAGAAAACAAAAAGGGTCTATCCACAAAGGAGTATGGAATGCAAAAACTTTGAAGCTTAATATCTCAAAACTGCTCAGAATGCAGATAGAACCTTATAATTCCAAGGTGGCGACTTTGTACTGGAAAATACTGTTAAAAAAAACTAAGTAAGAAAATCACTTTTTGCAGTGCACATCATCTTGGTTGCGATCTCCACGGTGAATCCACCTGCTTCCGAGCGTCTGATTGCATGTTGACGACAAGCCTCATTTTCGTGTTTCGATTAAACAGACCTCTCCACATTCATCTAGCATAAATTACCCCCTAATGACAGGAAGTGTCTTGAATCTCAAACATTTATTTCACTGAGTGTCTCTGATGGCTGTTGAAGCATCATGATGAAAAGATGAGGCATCAACAATCTCCAAAGAACCAATTACCAGAGGCTGTTCATCAAAAAGGTGTTCTGTTCACCCTCTTCGAACAACGACATGCACAATTTAGGATTTAGTATGTTGGTTTGCGACGAAGAAGAAAATATGTTGATATAAACACATTTGTCTTTAACAAATTTTACAAGTTTTATCATATACGAATGATCACGAAATCGAATCTGGGCAGTTGTGTAGTTGATACATGATTTGTGTTTGTTATGTCTATTATGCCTGTTTGTTTCTCATCAGTACTTCAAGGGAACTTGGATTTAAAAGGTTCTCCTTTGAGAAAGTCCTTTGAGAATGTCTTGAGTTTTGCCCTGGATTACGGTGGTCATTTCAGACGGTACAAGATTAGGAATTAGATCCAGGTCAAGCCACTGCAGTCTGTTAGAGGAGTGACATCCGGCTTTATGGATGTGAATAACAGTATTGGCCTTGAGAAATGTCAGAGTCCTTCTACTAAACCTGGTTTTACTTTAACGGATCTGTTCACTTTTATCTCCTTTGAGCGACATTTAAATTTGGGGCAAGCTTCAAGCTAAGAACATGTACCATAAAAAGTCAAAATGCAGAGATTTACCTGAGCTGACACTTAAAATCACTATTGTTCGTGTGACCAGCTGTAGCTATATTGGTTTATTCAGTAATATTAAATGAATAACCATTATAGATGTGACACTTTTTTTTTTTTTTAATTAACTGACAAAACATTTGACAGTGATTTTGTTAAGGAAGGTTATTAGTCATGACTGGAAGCGAATTGCTTAACCTTTTAATTCTGACAAAATCCCTGTGCTTATTGCTTATAATACAACGACAGCATACAAGGAACCAATGTTCAATACTTAACGCCCCGGTTTCACAGACAATGTTTAAACCTAGTCCCAGATCAAAATGCATGTTTGAGCTGTGTTAACTGAAAGCAACTTGCATTGACATAAAATATTAAAGATATTTCATATCTTAAAATATGTTTATGCCATTGTCTCAAGATGCACACCAGTATTTTTTTTCCTTCCCTCCGTAAGGCATGTTTATAAAAGCTACTTAAATGTCCTAATTGAACTAAAGCTTAATTTAAGCCCTGTCTGTGAAACCGGGCCAGTGACATTTAGTAATAACAATGAAAACAACTACAGCTTGTATTGTCTTAATAATAATAATAATAACAACAACAACATCAATTATTATTATTATTATTATATAAAAAGCCATAATCCACACAAGATGCTTTTTAGAGGCTTTGAATTTACCACAGTTAAAGGGTTTTCTTTAGCATGTTTCACATCAGATTATTATTATTATTATTAATATCAATAATTAACATAACAATCATAATAACAAAATAGAATTTATATTTAATTGACAGTCACTCACAGATGTGTGTATTTCAGCTATTTTACAACTGCAGCTCTTTTGAACACATTTCACCATGTTTAAATCCACTGCACAGAATTCTACAGTTTTTTTTTTTTCCCATCAACTTTAGTACAGAATATGCTTTTGCATTGTCAGGGTCCCAGGCTTGCAAATACTGATAAAATGTAAAGCTTGAATGTACTGTACAGTAAATCGCTTTAGATACATACAAATGTAAATGTGTCAGGGTAGATAAGACATAAAGGTATTTTATTTCAAGGCTTAATGGAGTTTGCATTGAAGTAACAGGGGTTTCATTTTTAAAACTGCCCAAAGGAATATTTTAGGGCAGAAATTAGTGATGGGGATATGCAGAGGTTTAACAATGATGACATACCAACACACTTAAAAATATCTAGACTCAGAAGAACGCCAGTGTTGGTGAAAAGACAAAGAGAGAGACCCATAAACAATACCTGGATTACATTTCAGAGATTGTGTGCTGTATAGGGAAAATACAGGCTGTATACGCTTTGGTGATTCATGCTGCATACATTGTCAGCATGCATTGTGTATTTTCTAAGGTGTGTTGGGATTGAAACCCATGGTTAAGAGGGATTTAATTATAATTGGTGTCTGCAGGGCCTGTCTGTGTCAATTTACTGCGAGTCTTGCCACTTGGTGACATGCTTCTGGAAGATCCTAATTGGTCAGTTAACATTAGTTGACAGATCAATTAAATCACATTAACTCAACTCGAAAGGCCGGAAAGGTTCCGATTTTGGACTTCCTTTCAAGATGTAGCAGGTTAATCTGATGTGGTACAGTACAGCAGGAAATGACATATCCGTCATACCTTAATGTTTTCTCTGTAACACTCGTAGCAAGTCTGTTTTGGTCATGTCAGTGTGTAAAATTATCTGACTTCAGTGTAAGATCATTTTCTATGCATTTCTTATCTGACGTATGGCTTCTGCATTGAATTTGTTATTTGTATTGTATTGTTGAATTTGTAAAAAAAGAATCATGTACTCCTGAGTTTGAATCAAATTCATGAATCAGTCACAGATTCTGTCAGTGTAATTTTTTTTTTTTCATGATTCAAAGAAATGTATTTGCAAAGCAAAGATAAAGACATAATATTTTATAATAAAGAAAGAATATTTTACCTCAGCTTTAAGCCTGCGTTCTGTATTAATGGAATCTAATGAGTAAAAAGTGTGGGGAAATCATAATAATAAAATGTGTAAAAAATAATCATACCGCAAGACAAGTAGAGTCTGAGTCATGAACAAATGATGCATAAGAGTTGATTCTTTTAATCAGTTCAGCTCAAAAGGAGTCATGTACTGCCAAGTTAGTTTGAATCACTGTAATGAATCAGTCACTGAATCTGTCAGTCATTATTCTTTTTCATGATTCACACAATCTGATGTATGAAACAAAGAAAAAGACTATATTTTTTACATGAGTTGTAAGTTTGCAGTTTGAATTAGTGTAATTTAAAGAGTTAAAAGGCCGGGGAAATGCAAGGTGAAATGAAAAAAAGCTGTTTCTTTTAATCAGTCGGTTAAAGGGATTCATGTACTGAATCATTCTAACCAGTTGCTGAATCAGCCTGTCATTATTCCTTTTTCATTATTCACACAAACCAATTTGCAGTTGAACTATATTTTGGATGACCCATCTAGACCACATTAGCATTTGTGAAAGTGTTCTTGCATTCATGTAACACATTTGAATAAGCAACCCCTATTCTGACGTTCATGCTGTTCAATGGGATTCATCTATCTTATAATGCCAGAACAGTATGAGGTCCCCCAATGAATATTCCAGATAATGGGAAAAATTCCCATGGCTGAATTCACTATGCAATGAACGGGAACAGAAGAGCACTGCTGTGGGATTTCATCGGGACAAACATGGAGTGATGCCAAGTTTGGCGCCTCTCTTTCCAGAAAAGTCAGTGTACTGAAGTGACTGCGATGGGTTTACATCGTTTGTCTGTCCCTTTTTATCGCATTTCCAATCTTCTGATGCCAAGCTCATAAAAGCTCCACTCCAGGGCAGCGGGCACAGACCCAGATATTGATGTTGGCCATCTAATAAATCACCAGGGAGATTTGGACTCGTCATCAACCTGCATATAAAAAAGAGGAAGCTGTATTTCACTTTCGCTTACATCTCTGCTAAAAAGCTTTGAATTTTGTTGTTCCTAAGCAGAGTGATCCTGTCTATCTCTTAGAATAGTCATATATCAAATGGGCAAATGTCTTGAAAATGGGTTGATAGAAGAGAGTGTCATATTTCATTTCTATCTGACTCAAAACCTGCAGAACTGTTGATGGATTTTGAAATATCCTAATACTTTTCATTTGCAGTGCTGTTAAAGACCTTTTCCCTGAGATGTTTGTCATAAATTTGCAGAGAAGAAAATAATCTAGGTCAGGCATCTTTAATAGATATGGATGCAATTTTATATATCTTAATTTTCTATATACATTGTTCTGGGAAGGTTAGTTTATGGTTAGAAAAATAAAACCTACAAATAACCAATAAATAGCATTCTGTATAGGTTCTCTTTAGGTTGTCATAAAAAAAAAGCTTAAAAGGTTCATTTTGGCTTCAAAAAGAACCTAAAAAGAACATTCCTGGAATGCTATTATTTGGTACAAAAAAATAAAAAATAAAATAACTGAATAAGAATCGTATGCTAACGTTAGAGGAATGCACTTCCATTTTTTTAAGGCATCATTGGCTTCACTCGTGTGCCTCTTTCTTTTCTTTCTTTAGGTGGTATCTGCATCGCTCAGTCCCTGAAGATCCCTCATGACCACAAGCAGGCTGATTTTGACAAGATTATCCGACAGCTGCTGGAGACACGTCATGCCCGGGCAGTCATTATTTTTGCTTACGACGAAGATATTCGGTAAGCTGTTGACAGCATTGCCAGCCGAGGAAGAGGAAGAAAAAATTGCAAGAATAAATTCAATTTTCAAACAATTAATTGCTCCCTTTTGAGCTCCAAAAATAACAATGTTAAAGTTCTTGATGACAAGAAGTCAATACTCTACTGGCCTGAAAGCTATTACTTAGATAAAACTCAAGGGTGCACTTCAGGGGTTTATATCATGTTTGCTGGATAAGCTCAGCCGCTAGGGGTATTGATTAATGACATCAACATGTCATCAATCAGCCAGTTGATTCAAAATTGCTATTTTGTATTTTATTCTCAATAGCAATTCAATCTGGATGCTATTACAATTGCTCTCCTGCTCTCTTGAAGAGTCACAGAGGGGCTCAATGTCATGGTAATGGTTCTATGTGTGGGAATGTTCGCAGGGGGATCCTTAATGCCAGTAAAAGAGCGGATCAAGTGGGCCATTTCCTGTGGATTGGGTCGGATAGCTGGGGAGCCAAGAACAGCCCTATTCAAGGCCTCGAGGATGCCGCCATTGGCGCTGTCACTATCCTGCCAAAAAGAACCACTATTGCTGGTAAGATTGCAGCATGATTGATTGTTTTTTTGGGGACGATTATGCTAATGATATCCAGGGAACACCAACATCTCTCATTGTTGTGTGACATAGACCAGTAGACTGGCTTCATGTGGATTCAGTGATTCTGGTGATGGGGTGCCAAGTCTTATTCTTCAAGTGTCAAAATTTCTTACAATTTAAATGTCAAAATTCTAAATGTAAGTCTACACTGTACATTTAGAGGTGTTTCAGGCAGTTGATTTAGACTTTAAGAATTCAATTAAGATTTTTTCCCTGTTAAACACATCCATTCAAATGTTTGAGGTCGGTAAGATCTTTTAATGTTTTTTGAAAGAAGTTTTTTATGCTCACAAAAGGTGCATTCTATAAAAATCACAGCTGAATTTTCAACATCATTACTCTAGTCTTCAGTGTCACATGATCCTTCAGAAACATTCTAATATGCTGATTTGCTGCTCAAGAAACATTAATTACTATTATCAATGTTTAAAAAAAAAAAAAAAAAAAACAGTTGAGCTGCTTCATATTTTTGTGGAAACTGTGATCAGGATTCTTTGATTAATAGAAAGAAAAAAATAACTTTTTTTTTTTAAATTGAAATCTTTTGTGACTTAAAAAAACAAAAACAACTTATGGATCCCAAACTTTTGAACGGTAGTATAATAAAGTTCAATGGAACGTGCCTTGGAAACTTTTTATAATCTCATTATTATTTATTTTTTCTACTTTTCAAATAGGTTAAAAAAAAAAAAAAAAAAAAAAAAAAAAAACTAGCTATGAAATTAGCCTTAGCATGACAAAGAAGTTGGACATATTATTTTAAAAATGTTGAAAGTGTCATTTCCAACACAGTATATTATTAATGTAGTGGAAATTACAATCTGGTAGAAATTTTGGTGTGGTCCGTTAGCAAATTTTGCTTAAAATTTCAGGTGACCAACTTGCAAAATCTGTGTGGGGAAGTCATTCACCTTTATATGAAATTCCCAATTGCACAGATTCCTATTGAAATGACTGGATTTTGTCCAAGGATTGAAGAAAATGTACACATGTATACACACTGGATATATATATATATATATATAAAACAGCATAAATGAGTACACCCCCTTTGAAACTTCTAAAAGTCAGCAATAACTCAATTACTTAGAAGACATATTAGGGTTCTTTAGAGATATAATGTTCCAGCAAGTCTGCTTAATCAATTACCAAAGAAGCATGTCAAAATTATTCAGGAAAATAAGATTTTCTTTTCAAGGTGATAAAATGTTGTGTTCAGAGGGGGTGTACTCATTTATGCTGTGCACTGTATATATTTTAGATCAAATTAAACTAATGAGAGCGTGGAAAGTGTAAAATCATTCCACAAGCCCAAAAGATCCCACAGTTGAAGAAACACCCTATTTTTATTCGATTGCACAAGCAAAGTTCTTTGGTGCTTGCAATGTATTCCTGTTCAGAGTAATGTCAGGTTGAATAGATGGAAGGAACATCGCTCTAATAATAGAAAATCATCTCCCCGGTGTCTTCGAAACTGTGTCACGTTTGATAGCGATGGTGTCTGGTGCGCGTGGAGACAGAACCGAGCACAACAGTGTCTAAAGGCTTCCGAGCGGATTCGTTTTGTTCACTGGAGATTGTGAACCCAGCCAGAGGCCTGGACACAGACTGACCCAGCTGGCAAGCTTTTCCATCTAGCCCTGCCATGGGGTTGATCTCAGTGCCAGATTAATAAATGAAAGGCCATATAGTGTTATATTTTGTGGCGGACATAAACTAATGATATAATGAGCACTGTGGATGGAAGGGGCATTTATGGAACGATGAATCCTCTATGGAGAAAAAAGCCTTGAGGTGCTAAACTCTCCATGACAAAGAAATTGATAAAGTTGTTGTCGCATTAAAGGAATAATTCACCCAAAAATGAAAACTCTGTCATCTTTTACTCACCCTAATTTTTTAAAGTCTGTTTCTTAGCATGGACATCAAGCCTGGTCCCGCATGTCCACATTTATTTTAACTCAACTGTGAATGAGATTTTTAGAAAATAACAGCTTCAAATTTAAAAACAGTCTTCAAACTAAGCTATCATTTGACTTCAAAACACTTTGTATGTGCTGCCATAAATTCTTATTGTTAACTAAAAACATTTTTCAAAACTGAAATAGAAATATTAGATGAGAAAACTTACACATTTTATTTAATTTAGCTGCCAGGACAACAGTTCTAATTTTTATTTAAGTTGAAGTATTAAAATTAAAAACTTAATAGAAATATTTTTAAGAAAACCTCATAGTTATATTTGTGTTAATATTTTGAATTAGATTTTATTTTTATATTTTGTAATGTGTGTATAGTTTGTAAGTTTTAGTTTATTTTTAGTTATTTTAGTACTTCAACTTACTAAATGAAAATGAGAAATGTTGCCTTGGCAATTAGCTGATATAAAATGTTTAAGTTTTTTTTTTTATATATTTCATTTTATTTCAGTGGTTTTAGTTTTAGTTAAAGCTAACCCTTTTACAAAAAAACTAAAAAAAAAAAAAAACTAAAGTAACATTAGTGTCATTTGTATTTTTGCCCTTATGTGGAAAATAAGAGAGTGCAATTTCTACTTAATATCTCTTTTATTGTTACACAGAGAGTGAGAGAGAAACATGATGTGAGCAAATGATGACAGAATGTACATGTATGTATTTGAACAAACAATGCTGTTATAAAAATGTTTTCTGCTTGGAAGAAAATACTCTCAGTCTCAACTATCTCCACCTTATCTTGTGTTTAAACAAGTGGTTTTCCGTTCTGGAAAATGCTATCCTTGATAATTCCATATTTACATCTTCACTCCGCCCGCCAGTTAATCCATGTGATGCAACTCTGCAAATCTAAATTGTGTCACATAGTGCAATGCATTTTCCAGGTATCCACCGTGTTATGATAGCATCTCTCTGCTTGTGCGGTTTGCCATTTGCTGATAAGTGTGTCGAGCGGTGCTTTGCCGGGTCGAGCAATTGCCCCTGCATTTCACAGCACTGATGGAACAATTTGAAAGGCACTCGTCAGGGAAAGCACCACACTTACAGCTTTATTGTGCTCTTTGAAAAAGACCTGTGAAAACAATTGAATGTAGTGTTGCCACAAGCTGCAGTCATATCAGGAGTTTGTCTTACCACAGGCACCCCTGCAAGAACAGGTGCTCGCGAGAAATTCACTCCATGGTTTTCGTTCACCTTTTCATTTTTTTTTTTTTTTTTTTTTGAAGTGAAACAATGTTATCTTTGTGGATAGACATGAAGCTGGAAGCAATTCAGATGGTTGTCTTTGATCTGATGAGTGTTGGTGTACAGAACCTGATGTTCTGAAGTGTCATGTTTTTATTTATGCCACACAGAAGACTAAACATGCTGCCTAGACAAAACAAGCTATGATTTAACTAGAGGTGTCGGCACACATCTAAAAACATATATTTTAAGAGTTTCTTTTATTGTGGCCATGTTGCAACGACAAAAAATGGGAAGCAGAGATTTCAAGACCAAGAAGCTTCTGCCAACCAGTTGCATCAGCAGTAAACTGAATGAATGTACAAGCGATAAGCGGTAATCCTCCTAGCTAACACCCACTTAACTGCCTTTTGGCAAATCTGTTAGGGCTACTGGGCAAAACTTACATCACCTATTTAATATTCATGAACCAAGCTGAAAAGATTTATACTGCGTACCTACCATTTTATTTTTTTATTTTTTTATGTCCCAGAGTTTAACCCTCATGTTCTGTTAACATTGCCTGGTATTTTGGGTAAAAAAAAAAATAAAAAAAATAAATAAATAAAATAAATATATATATATCAGAAATCTTGTAACTAATTGAAATAAAAATAAGCTAAAGTTGAAATAATTACTATAACTAATATTTACTATACTTATAAAAAATTACATTAAAAAGAAATTAAAGCTAAGTGTAAATATAAAAATGCAATTAAATATGACAAAAGCACAAAACCAAATGACTAAAGCTAAAATTAATACTGAAAATATAAAAATAAAATCTAATTTAAAATATTAATAAATACTAAAGAACAGTATACATAATTGATACTCAAAAAATATTACTAAAGCTTTTCCATAAAGTTGACATGCATATTTTAGAAAGGTGTTGCAGTCCATTTGAAAAAGATTTACATGATTAAATGTATTTTAATAACTGTATTGATTAATAACTGTGCAGTTGTTAAGGGGTTTTTATTTAATTACTACATGGTTGCTAAGCTGTAGCTAGACTGTTGCTCAAATCACTAACTCTAAGTATGCTTAATGGTAGTAATGATTCTTGCCTTAGGAAACACTACTAATGTTTTGTACCTGCCGTCCCCAGATAAAAGCATGTATCATGAACCTTGACCCTTGTTTATAATCCATTCTCATCAAATTAGAAAAAAGTTGGACGATGCTTGAGGCCTTTCAAAGCCTAAACAGAACCTGAGGGTTAAGTTAATATCCCATCTTAACTTGAATTATTGCTATGAAACCATCACAGGCTAAAACACCCCCATAGCTGTGCAGTGCAATAGCCACTCGTTCACCAGTCAGGTAACTTGTGGTGAAATCTAGCTGGCAGTCTGTCAGCAAAGATATCTCTTCACCAATATTCCAAGTGCTCCGATGTGACGAGCACTTAGGAAATAGCCTAGAGATGCTAGAGTATGATGCAAGGTTAATCATAGAAATGTCAGTCCTGCAGTTTAGCTCCTAAAATATATAATGGTTTTAAAGTTTTCCAATAACAGTGCACAGCTTTTTTGTGGTCAACAGGTTTTGCTTTGGAAACCCAAATTTTACCCAGTGAGCAAACATATTAGCAAACTTGTGTAAAGAAGCCAGGTGTCATATTTTCTTTTACCATGCAAAGTTGTGCTAATAGTTTTCCATGATCCATCAAACTGTGGCCATGTTGTACGAATTTGTTCTATCATTTTATGGCACGCTCACACTACAGGACTACCTGGATCTCTGTGGTGCTCACACTACACAACAAGGCTCTTGTTATTGCGTCACACACACTACAAGATCATGTGGCGATAATATCAAACGAATTTGAAAATATCGCAGAGTCTGTGGCGGGGGTTTTGTCGTAGACCTTGGAAATCTGTGACAGCAAAATCCGGCCAAAAGTCGTGTAGTGTGAGTTTGCCTTTAGTTAAATCGTGGCCTAGTTATACTTATTCAATCCATTGTTTTAGTTGAATCATGGCCATGCTGTACTAATTTATTCTATCATTTTATTTACATTGAGGATGTTACTAATTCGTTGTATTGTTTTAGTTACACTAATAGTTGTAGGAATAAATTCTGAAATTGTGGCCACATTATCTTGTTAGGTTTTGTCATGTTTTGTTATCTTTGCTATCTTAAATATATGGTTATAATTATTATCATAACATACCTGCAACTCATTGTTGAATCATGACTTACAACTAAAGAGCTACTCTGAACTACATTCGCCTCACAAAAACAAAGAGGGCAAACTTTTCATACATCAAACTTTCTCCACCTGCTGTTACTCGGACGTTAGCATATGAGCTAGCAGGAATCTGACATTCTTGGCCCAGCCCGTAATTGGATCAAACTGTGCACAAAGCGGTTCCTCTCGGCCTTATCATATGGCATTTCAGTCTCTTGGTTTAGTTTTAATTTGGCCATTAGACTCACAGCTGGAGCCCAGGCCTCTGCTGTGACCTCCGACTGGGTTTGTTTGTTTGGGTGCTTATTGTGTTATGTAGTAGATGGCTCTCTAACAGCAGGGAGCCTGGAATTGTCACTCCAGGATTTCTGATTATGACCCTAAACTCACAGTGACAACCCTTTCACCATCACCACCATCACAAAATAACATTACAAGAGCTAGATTGAAAGGATTGGGACCGTTGCCATTTATGATCGCTTTGATAGGTACACTTACCTAGTAGCAATACCTTTTTTTTTTAATGATAATGGATTTCTTGCTTCTTTAACAACACCATGAAATTGCTTGACAGATGCATTTTTCATTCATGTGTTGATATTTTACTTATTAAAACAGGATGTTTTGTTAAGCTATGAGCCATGATTTGCTACTTATTATTGCTAGTCAGCAGAAGTTGGTATTAATTAGGGGAAGGACATTTTTATTCTATAGAGATGTAATTTGACAAAAATGTTGACTCGCCCATGAGTGCATGATGAGTCATCAATAAGGTTGTAAATTTTAAATGCACATACAATGTAAACAATAATGTAAATAAAATAAAGATTATTAGAGTATGTTTTACAAGAAAACACTATTTCAACTTCATACTTCATGTTTAATTTAATGTGTTACATTTATATATAATTACTTGTGAAATTTACTTCCAATCTGCAGTCTTACACCTTTCAGTGTATCTTCTAATCATTAATCTCATCATCTTTTAGAAGTACACTTGGAAAAAAGATAAATGGCATGGACTAAAAAGCCACATAATTAAATTATGGGGTCTTCACTACAAGAGGTCAACAATGCCACAATGAGAGATATGGGAATGTGCTATTTTATGACCTAGTTATATTATATTATATAAGGTGAATCTACTGCAGGGCTATTTAGTGTTAAATCTCAGGGTGATATATTTTCAGCCAAAACTGAATAATTAAGAGAGTTGAGTTACCTTTCGAAAGGGAACTCAACACTGCATTTAAAATGTGTTGGGGAACGCCTCCTCATGAACCGGTGTCTGAAAACAATTATCAAATTACAACAGTCTGGTCAGTGGTTGAAGACCAGACCTCGGTTCCCTGTATAGGATGTGGTTTAAGGGCCCTGAAGTTCCATTAGGTTGGCTGGAATTATTAAGGGTAGTACTTTGTTAGTCCCCGTTATGGATGTGTTGGCTTCATTCTTTGCAGAATTCACTAAAGACACTGAAGCTACCGTTCATATGTATTCAGATGTGGGCTTTAACTAAGCCACACTGTTAGCCACCTTAAATTAAGTAAATTTAAATTAGCTTTCACTAACTTCAGATATATCTATGTTCAGCGTCTGCCTTATAGGCCGCCTGACATTGTGTGCTTGGGTTGAGCTCTGCTCCTCTGAGCTTTATTGTAGAAATATAGTATTTTCAGAGTTTGCCTCCTCTCAATTGAGAGTCGTTGGTAGAGGCTGCTGTTTCTTAGCCTCAGGCAGATCTATGCTTATGTGTTGGCCTTATAGGCCCACAGTTATAGCTGGCCTAGGCTAGAACTAGGGTTTAGGCGGTCTGCTATAAGCATTTTGCGTCCCTTTTTTATACTACCCTTGTTTTGTGAGTGTAGTTTTTCCTAGTTCTAGCCTCCTCTTATCGGAGTTGTTAGGCCAAGGCCCATTGTCCTTTTGGTGTAGGTGCAAAATAGATAGCAGCTAAGGTAGTAGACTATTGCTAAGTCTCCCTGGTGCAGTTTTCTCAGGCGGTGTAGGCCCCTTTTCACTATGTGAACAGAAACTTGTGGCCCCGCTCCCCCCGCTCCCCCAGAACTATCTTGTGGTACTTTGTCTTCAGTCTTTCCCCTGAACCCCTTGAACTATGTTCAAGCTTGAGCGATATGGTTGTAGCTTTTCATGAAAGCTCCTGTTCCCTAGGGTTCAATACAGATTGTATCTGTTATTGGTGAGAATTTCTCACTGTTGCCCTGTAAGCAAATCCCCTACATCTGGGTGTCCTTTAGCAGATTAAGCATTTAGTTTTCACATGGCTGGTCTTTGCAAGGCTGCTGTGATATATTCTACATTGTGTAGGATTAGTTCATGTTGCAGGCTCTCTGGGAGCCTCCATGATTTTTGTGCCTACAGTATGATCTACCTGTTAGGTTGAGCTCAGTACTCCCCTCGTTTAGAGGGTTGTTCTTTATAGTACTTAGCTCCCTAAGTCTGGTCAGTGGTTGAAGACCAGTCCTTAGGCTGGTTATACTCCCCTTGTTTGGGTCCCCTTAAAGTGCACAGCCTCCTCAGTGCAAATAACAAGCGCTGAGTAGATCCTAGGATTGAGCAGAGTTTTACTCCCCTCATTTGTAAGGGTAAAAAAGTGCTAAGCTGAGTCCTGCTCTCCAGGATGCCCGTCTCTACGATCTGGTCTGAGTTACTGCCTCTTTGCAGTCCCTCTTACTGGATATCTTCTCCAAAGAATGTGAATTGAGACTCTGTGATCAGACAAGTGACTGGCTAGGGTTCCCTTGGGCCCCCTGGCTACATTCCTTTAAAGGTACCCTCTTTTCTTTGGAAAGAAGCTTGGTTCCAGAAGCCTTTGAGCAGCCTTGGTAGGCCTTCTGTGGTAAGCCTCTTTGAGGCTTGGGCTGTTGGCCATAGGGAATGCTGTCACAGACAGCCTATGTATGACCCGTAGGGGGAGTGGTTCTTGCATTTCAGTTGAAATTGCTAGTTCTGATGTTTATCTAGCCATTCTTTGGCATGCACTCCTCTCAAGCATGGCGACGTTGGTATATCGTTCCCCAAAGCGTTTCAAACGCAGCGTTGAGTTCCCTTTCGAAAGGGAATGTCTCAGGTTACGTATGTAACCATGGTTCCCTAAGAACAGGGAACGTGACACTGCGTTTCCTAGCCATGCATCGGGGCTGTCTGCTGAACAGTCCCTTCAGATGATAAGGTACTGACTGGTTCTCTAGGCGCTCCTTATATACTTCCGGGTCACGCCATTATGACGTCATAGGCTGTCGCCGGCCAATAGGATTGTCATGATTTGATAATTGTTTTCAGAGGCATTCCCCAAAGCGTTTCAAATGCAGTGTCTCGTTCCCTGTTCTCAGGGAACCATGGTTACATACGTAACCTGAGATGGTTTCTATAATTCATGTAGAAAACCAGTTTTGTTTTTAAATTGAATGAGTAGTGATAAACAAGTAATAGCTATGAAGATAAATAAACATACAAACAAAACACCTTGACTGTCCAAAATGATTGCATTGCAGTTTTATTATTTTTTTTTTTATGAATATTTTAAGATAGAAGACAATTGCAATTTAGCATGTAAATATGTGAACGTAGTTTATCTTTTTGTATTCGAAGCATTCCATCAATGTAAAAAACAATGGGAGATTTTCAAACTCACACAGTCCTTCAGAAATCATTCTAATATGCTGATTATCAATGTTGAAAACAGTTGTGCTGTATTATATTGTTGTGGAAACGATTATCCTTATTTTTTTTTATTTTTTTTTGATATTTTTGAAATATCAAAAGAAATTGAAATGTCAAAAGAAGACCAGTCATTTACAATAGAAATTTGTAACTTTTGATCAAATTTAATGCATCCTTGCAAAAAAAAAAAAAATCAATTTCTTTAAAAAAAACTTTTTTTGACCGTTTGTGTGTGTGTCTATATATATACACACATACATATGTATGTATCACACAGGTAGATATATCAGATATATCATATATATCTTCTTTCTTTAATATTTTACTTTTTTAAACACAGGCTGTAAAAAAAGGCTACACTGATCTACAGAGTTTAAAGACCCCCTGTGGTGAAAATCAAGATTTTAATGTTGTTTACATGTCTCTGTGGTGTTTTTAATATGCTTTAAAGGGGTCATGAACTGCATTGTTTTATTGTTTTATAATGTTTCCTGGGGTGCACTTGTACTTGAACCCAAAAAATGTCATAACTTAGAAGTAAAGGGCATTTTTCCTACCCTGATTTTAGCCCTCTGATTTGAACGCTCTGTTTGAAGGGCCGTGTCTGCTGTGAGACTTCCAGTGCAAACGCCTAATGCTGTGATTGGCTGATATCTTGGCATATGAAATAGCTAAGTATTACATGTGGAACAGTGGAATTCTCTCAAAAACTTTTAGCATGTTTTTTTTATTATTATGGCTCTCAAGGTTAACTAATCATGAAAAGTGTTGATTATAGCATTACGTTTAGATCTATGGCATTGTATTTAGATTGTGGCATGAAAGGTTGCAGTGATGAACACTGTAGCCGATCACAGACATGTTGAGTGCATGAATGCAGTGATCTTGTCATTTTAATTCACTTTATGCACACTAATTAATGCTTTCATCATAACTAACAGTGCAAACACAGTGTAAATAAGAAATGTGTTTATTATAACGGGAGTTTTGGTGAGAGTCCAGAACTCAGTCACTGATATACTTGCCCTGTTTAATTAACAGCTCCAAGGATTGTAAAGGGAGTGTTCTTTGATCACTGTCTATAATTTAATCACAGTTTAAATAACAGATTATTTTCATCCTACTAAGAGAAACAATGTGAAGTTGAACATTTAGTCCGTGGTTTGATTTACTGACACATAGACAAAGAACATCTGACTGTACATGAATCATTACATATCAGAAATCACTGGTCACAGATCAGGCATTAGAATTACTTACATGTTGTCGCATTACTGTCGAGTCCATATTGTAAAAGTCTGTTTGCAAAGCTTGCGTCGAAATTGTGACTGATTTACCAAATAATCCACAGTGAAATGTACCGAAATAAATAATGCTCAACTGAGACACTGACATTGTTGAAAATAAATTCCTAGCATTAGTATCCTTTGGAAGATAATGTTATTTTTAGCCCAGTGAGTAATCCTGTGAGTAATCTCTTCTCGTCATCTCACAAACACTCCTGTGGGCGGGGCCAAAGTTGCAATGATGAAGTAGGTGGTGATTTTCTTCTGCAGAGGCGCACTAATACGTAATAAAGAGGCACATTCCACGAGTCATTATCTGGGCTTGGTTACAATAAAAGCTGTTTTTAGACTAACAAGGAAGTTTTCAGTTCTGAAACCTACAGGATATTCTTATATGATGACATCTTATATATCAAAAGCTCAAAGAAAATTGTATTTCTCAGTTCATGACCCCTTTAAGACAACCCATGTGCAAATTCATCAGTCAACGCCATTGATGAGTATTTTCTCCTTGAAACTGCAGTGTACCAAAGACCGTTTCAAAAACGTGGTTTGAAACCACCCCCGTTTCCTACCGTCACAAACATGCAACCAATCCTGTCAACGTGCGGAGACGGGCTTATCCACCCTGAGCACAAAAACACCTTTAAGAAGGGACAGGAAAAATCAGGTACATATAGCAATATAGCAGGTGAATTATGTATGATGTTTATTATGATGTTATGATGAACTATATGCCTTTCTCCACTGACTTTCTATGATGTTCAAAGCGTTTCTGATACTGATTTTTAGAAGGCAGCTGTCTGACTCTGAGATGACGAACGGGAACATGATTTGTGTAACATTAGCAACACATTATTAGCTGTTTGATAAGTCAGTCATATCAGTTACCGTTATGTGTCTGACATTGTAGAGAACAATACGTAAAACACATTAATATTCTGATACACTGACTTGTAGACGACCCTGTATAATTCGCTCCTCCACTTCTTCTTCATCTGAATCAGTTCTAGTTCAAATATATGGCTGAATTAAACTAATATTTCCACTTGCCATTGTGTAGCGTTTACTATCAAGTGGATCAGGTAGTCCGAGCTGGTGTGACTGTGTGGAGGTGGGGACTAATTTGCATATTCATGAATCCACTAAATGAAGTGTAGAGTTACATTCAAGACATTTTAAAGCATGAAGACATTCTTTTCACAGGGGAAAAAAAGTTTAAATATGTCATTTTGATGTTTTAAGGGATAAAATTATTGACTGCAATGGGACTTTAAATGGAATCTCCAAGTTAAGCAATTTAGGATAAATTTATTTTTGAAGTTTAACACTTAGAACAAACCCTAATAAGAATGTCTAAGGAATATCAGTATAGTAGCACTGTAATAATAATAATAATAATAATAAAGTAAAAAATTAAAAAGTAATAAAATGCAGCATTGGAGTGTTTGGTTTAATGAACTGTTTCTGAACATAATAAAATAATGGAAGCATTTCAGCAATTAATCTACAATTGGTTGAATCCACTCTGAGCAGAACATTTTCTAAAGTCTTTCTTTTTTTCCATAGGTACTTTAAAAATATATACATTTTTTAGTTAATGGCACCGTGCAAATGACTTGGTATTGCCAATGCTGGCAGTTTTCTGGAAAAAAACAAAAAAAACAACAGAAGCTTATTTCCTTATTTATCAGTTCAACTGACAAAAACCACCATTAAAATTATGCAAGCATGGTGCTCATTTAAATTATTATCTGTTTTCTCACCACCTCCCCCGATGACTTGTTTTAGCAGAATCGATCTGAAGTTGACAGCCCCCATCTATCTGGAGCTCACTTCAGAGACGTAGACAAATTGTGAGTGCATTAGCCGGTTGCGCTCCGCAACAACGTTATATCAGCTGCTCAGAAACACTCGAAGCTCGAGTGACAGCTTGGAGTGTGATCCTTGTTGATTTGGAGATCAGTTTGCATTTGCCTTTTCTCCCTACAGGCTCTGAGCAACGTTTAACCTCGGACCATCCATAAAATCTCTGCGAGGAGCCAAGATCTGGCATGGCACTTGAGGCTCAGGCGCTTTATTTGAAGTGTTGTCAGAGCTAGTGATTGTCACCTGAGGTTTCTCGCATGGCTTGATGCCACAAGCAGTTTGGATTTCTGGCATAGCTTAGAAGTGTCCCAAACTGGAACAGTTCCTCTTGAGGAGCTGGGATGTCTAGAAAACTTGAATGTAATGTTTTATAAATTGGTTCAGGATGGGTGAGATGGTTTTGGGAAACCTCTTCTCATTTGCTTTCATGGTTCCCATGACAATGGATTGGACGTGGGTTGCGGAGTCAGAAGGAAATGGCGTAGGCCTGCCTGAATTAATCTTCCATGCCTATGCCTGTTGAAAAGCTGGAAAGACACATGTGACTGCCTACATGTGCTTTAAAGAAATGCATGCTGGTCTTCAGTCTTTTTGGTTTAAATCTGTGCCCTAGGGAGGAGTGTATATATGGTTTTCCTACATAGCTGTACTAGTTTATGCGTCACGACTGATCCATCGTCTCTTCTCATGAAATATCAATATTTCCAGAAACACTTCTCATCACCTTGTTAGGGTATATATATAAATATATATATATATATATATATATATATATATATATATATACAATTATTATTATTTATTTATTTATTTTGATGGGTCCATCTTTCCATTTAAATACATTAGGAAGATAAATTATGAATGTAACGCCATATGTAATGGAACTTTGCAAACTGTCTTCCCATCATTTTTTCATGTCTAGTGCTTTATTGAACGGCTTCATGTCTAATCTAAGCCCCCTATGGCTTTTGAGTAATATAAAGTGTGGTCAAAAGCCTTATTTTAGATGTTGTTAATATTGATAAAAAAGTGACATTATTGAATAGCAAGGACAGTTCATAAATCCCACCATAGAGGGCTGCCTGCTAATTGCTCAGCAACAGAGCAGCTGTTGAACGCGTTAAACAAAAGGTGAAGCTCTGAGCTTTGTCCTCCAGACATGGAGAAAATGACACAGACAGGCCTTGGGGAGTTTCTTGTGTACACGGCTTGTGTACAAATAAGCTGCAATTAGTAGAATTTATGAGAGAGCACGCAAACCTGCTGAGGATCACTTTCTGAGTCAAGTACGCCTGTGGAGTGATGTGTAGAGCACATTTGCTCGAGGTCATCTGACAAATAAACTGAAAACTTATATCAATCTGCCTGAAGAATAATTTAGCTTAAGGTCACAGAACAGAAGCACTTAGGTCAGTATACCGTTGTGATACTGGGAGTTATTCATAAAACATGAGCAGAACAAATTGTATTGTAATTTGTTCGTAAAGTCTTTTTTTTTTTTTTTTTTTTCAAATACAACATTTTATGTAAGTAGTTTAATGTGGGCAACACAAGTTCAAATTTGGCTCGCAACATCTTCCGATTATGTTCCACCTGACTCTCTGCATAATTTATCCTTATGTAAGCAGAACAAATTTCTGTGTTTATGAACAAATTTTAAATGGTTAGCCATGTAAAAAACAATTTTTATTTACATTGTTGTGTAGTTTTTGCCAAGTACAACATGTTCCTGGGTCAACATATTTTGTTTATCCTGGAACAACATACCTGTCCAAAAAATGAGTCTTAAAACCTTTCCCTTTCCCTACCCCTGAACCTAAGCCATAACTTATCCCTAAAACAAGAGGGAAATGATAGGTAAATAACACTGATGTAGAAGCACTTAACCCTGGTTGTAACTCTAAACTTGACATAAACTGTAAACTTATCCCTCAGATCTTACTGGTTAATTGGAATATCGTTCCAAGATCAACAAAGATGTTGATTCAGTAACATGTTGCACTTGTTGAAATCACGTTCACCATAGGGGCTTTCGCACCGGAGGAACCTTTTCATAGTTCCTAGAACTATTGGCTTGAAGTACCCAGATTTTGCCGTGTTCGCACCGCAGAAAGTAGGAACGATGTTAATTCTAGGAACTCCTTTTGAGGGAACTAAATTAGCTCCTAATTCAGAGTAGGGTCTAAACCAGCACTAGAGGAACTATCAGTGACATGAGTGTACGTTGATTGGCCAAATGCATGTCAAACACCGGCACCTGGCATTTTTAAAAAAACATGTGAACATTATTACTTCACGAACATGGAAAACAGCGATAACGGCACTTACCTGTTGTCTGCAGGGTTGTGTTCTTTTTTCCACCTCGATGATATGTATTACTGAAAGTTGTCATAGAAGATTTCATCTCTTAGCCCCACTTTTTGCTCTTTCAGTCACGTAAATTATGCGTTTACATTCCATCTCCATTATCATGAAACCCACAACACAACAAACACAGCTCCGATCACGGCATCCTCCATCCACCGGTTTTTAACATTTGTTTTGCTCATTGTGTTGTGGCAGTCATATCTTTGTGGTAGTGCGTACTTAAGGTGCTCATGTGGGAAATGTGGGTTTGAATCTGGCTCGCAACAGTTCACGGTTATATTCCTCATCTCTCTCCACACATTCTGTTTTGTGTGAATCATTTGTAGATATTTTTTTATTTGTTTTTCAATTGTAATTCAATTGAATAATTGTATTCAATTCAAATCTGGCTTGCAAATGTCAGTTGTTTACTCAAGAATTTATGCAAAAATGCATATACCTGTGGTGATCATGTGGGAAATGTGAAATCGAATCTGGCTTGTAAATGCTAATGTAGTGATCAGCAGGCAGACATGAGGGCAGACACCCATCATTATATCAGTAGTCCCCTTTCATTTGCCATAACGTAAAGCACAGGAACCCAAAACAATCACTCTGACCATTTGTGCAAGGGAAGAATTATGACATTTGCATGTCATTGAGCAGATTAATCCTATCACCATTTTCCACATTGTTCACCCCAGTCCCTCATACCTGAGGTGACCTGACCTGAGGTGTGAACTTGGAGTTACAAAGGACCCAAATTGGACACACAGTGGACAAAATGGAGCAAATCTTCTCCATTTCTATTAACAGAACTGTATATACTTAACGAGTGTTGTTTGTGTTCATGCAGAATATACAAACTTACCTATTAAGGTATACATTAATACATAGGTAAAAGTTCAATATAACTCAATGACTCTTTATGTTTTCCGCACGGTTAATCTGAAATTGGTTTGGAATGTGAATAATGAAAAAACATTAAAGACATTGTTCTAAACATGAACTTTAAGCTATGCTAATTAACCTCAAGCAAGAGAGGGGCCATCTTCTGACAGCATCAGGCAAAAACACTGGATCTGAAAGGTGCCAATTTGCATCTCCCTCCTTCTCAGGACAGATTAAAAGGCTTTTCTCTGAGACAGAGAATTGTCCCAGTTGCTGGGTTGCTGCAGTTTCCCAGTCTGGTTCTAGGCTCCAGTTCCTGTTCCAGTCCCAGTTCAAAATTCCAGTCCCAAGATGTGCTAAGCTAAGTCCAACTCTACAGAGTTGTGAAGTTGCTCTCTCAAAACTCTGAAGCTCTAAAGCTCTTCAAAATATCTTCTACACCAACTTCAAAGTCCTCTCATCGGAGATCCTCCAGATCTGCGTGTTCCAGACTGCCCGGATCTGCACTAACTTCAAAATCTAAAGATCCTTCTGTCTGCGTGTTCCGGAGAATAAGGATCGTCTGCACAGACATCAGAACCTTCAAGGCTTCTTCTTCTGCGTGTTCCAGGAAAAGAACCTTCTCTGTGCTCCTGGAGTTCAATGTTCACAAGTACTTTGTGTTCAAGGCTGTGAAACGGATTCCAACTTCTTCCCACTGCAACGCTGCCCAGCTCAACAACTGGAAGACGTCGCCCTCGGATTCAGCATGACCAGGCAGACGTAAATATCACTTACCAAACCTCTTTCCAGAGACCTTGGCATTAGTGTATATTGTGATTATCTAATTTGCATTAGATCTTGCATAGCTGATATAAGTTAATAACAAATTATCTCTCGATTATTTATCCTTTATTAATATTTACAATTATTAATCTTTTTGTTAATAAAATCAATTTATTACACTTGTGTCTTCCTTGTGTTGATAATACAGTAAGAGGCTCTACAAGTTAACGAAATCTCACAAATCCTTCATATTGGTCAGATGACGAACTTCCTCCAATGTATATTGTAATTCAGTCAACAATCTTCCATGATTGTTCTTTATTGTCAAGGTAAGACTCCTTGCCTGGTGCCCCTAAATACTGGAAGGAATCATCTGATGCTCTCACACTCACCTTAGGTGATGTGTGACCAAAAACTTAATATTAATATTAATACAGAATATTAATATTAATATTAATATTTAAGACCATAAATAACTACATTTGTGGTGCCCTCATGTGAGGCTAGTCCAAAATCACTACACTATTTTTCACTCTTTTTCCCCATTATTTTCTTTACTCTTTCTACTTTCTCTCAACAAGTGCAAAAAAGTGTGGTGGTGTAAGTCGGTTGCATGATTTGCGTGCACAATCATAGAAGAAGTGACTGACTTCACCACCCAACTACAGCCCTCAAGATGCCAACTCGGGGGATGCAGCTTGGGAATCACAGATAGGCTGAATACTTACTCCGACTCATGAGTATGCAGTGCCCAGGAGTGCATTAAAGACTTCAGCCACATTTGTTGACTGGCTTAGGGCAGCTCTGCTGTAGCAGCTTAATGATAACACCTTATCTCTTTCTTAACACTTATTTTCTAGTGGGCAAGACAGACCCGGACTCACTTCCTTTGCAGTATACAGAGTGGAAGCAAACAAAGTTTAAATGAGCTATAACTATTTAGCCTAGGTTAGCCGATGCCTCTGGCAAAATTAAATGTTCTGCTGACCTTTGTCCTTGTAGCTACACTGTGGATGATAGCCTCATTACACCAAAAACCTATTTAGATGAGGCATGTTATTAGCCTTGATGTCAGACAACAAGGACAGACTCAAAAGACTCTTTGCAATCCAGATTGATAAATGCTATTGTTTGTCTGCTGATGCTGAACGGTCTGATTAAATACTAATCTACCTGACGCAAAGAATATTAAGTAAAGATACTAATGACCAAGACCGATCATACAACAATGGTAAATTCTTAGGAAAAAAGAAAAAGTTAACATGCTGAGATTTAATTGCTTAGAGAAGCTGAAGTCTTGATGGTTCAGCTAGTTACAACTAGTTACACCAGCATACTAGCATCACACTACAGGTCAGTAATTTATTTATTTTTTTCTCAGCAGGGTCATACAAGAAAACAGAACTATTTTATGAGGTAGCTATTTTGAAATATACGATATTTATATGATATGATGCATTTAGTATGGAAACATAAAATGTACAGAAAAAATGTAAGCATGAAGGTCCACCCCTAAACCCAAGCAGATGCGTAAGCAGAGTGTACGAAAATGTACAATGGAGATCATATGAATTCATATGAATTAGCCACCTGTTTGTACATCATTAGTTATATATCAGATTCAGATTCATTCTGTATTGTCCTCGATGGAGAAAATTTGTTTTCACAGACTGTACCGGGAGCAACATTCAGCATGCACAATATGCACATACTGCACAAAACATACACACATATTGTACACATAGTATACACATATTACACATAAGTGGCAGCAGCAACAAAACAGTATGAATTTGAAATTACACATTCTGTGAATTTAATGCTCTTATAGCTGAGGGTACAAAACTTTTCCCAAGATGTGCTTTTTTTTGTGGGGTAGCTGTCTGTATCTGTGGCCTGAGGGGAGAAGGGTGAAGCATGAGTTGAGAGGGTGGCTGGGATTTTGTATTATAGTATTTGCTCTGTGAGTGGTGGCGGTGTCAATGAGGGCTGACAGGTTGGGAATGGGAAGACCAATTATTTTTGAGGAAGTGTTAGTGATTTTAAGGAGCTTGTTTCTATTGGTGAGAGAGAGCATGGTGAAATAGCAGGTGGCACAGTACAGCAGGATGGGTTTAATGATACTACGGTACAGGAGAAGCAGGAGGTGTGGGTTGATTGAGAGAATCCGTATTTTACGTATGACAAAAAGTCTTTGTTTGCCGCGTCTATGGATGGCTGTTATGTGGTGATCAAAACTCAGTTTATTATCCAAGATGATGCCAAGGTATCTGAAGCTGTCAACAATTCCTACTCGCAGGCCATTGATGGAGATGAGAGGTGGAGAGGATGTCCAGGATGAGTTCCTTTGTTTTGGTGACGTTGAGGAGGAGGTGACTGTCTGTACAACATTGGGTGAAGTTGGCAACAGATTGGTGATACACAGTAACTGATTCCATGCCGGTGAGGAGGGTTGGTATGGCTGTGTCATCCGAGTATTTGAAGTATTTTGTTGTCTTTGGTATATAGTGTGTAGAGAAAGGAACTGAGGACGCAGCCTTGGGGGGAGCTCCGGTGTTGACAATAATTGTGGTGGATGCAGTGCTACCCAACCTTACTGTCTGTGGTCTGTCAGTGAGGAAATTATGAATCCAGCAAAGGTGGCACGTGAAGATGGTGGAGTTTGGTTATCATGAATTGTATTGAAGGCAAAGCTGAAGTCTATAAAAAGAATCCAGCCATAAGAGCCAGGGGAGTCCAGATGTTGGAGGAGAGTGTGAAGGAGGCATGCAACAGCATCCTCTGTTCCTCTTTTGGCCTTGTAGGCAAACTGGTAGAAATCTAGCTGTGGGTAGATGACTGGAAGGATGGTGTTCAGTACCAGTTTCTCAGGCATTTTTCTATTATGGAGGTAAGTGCTACTGGTCTGTAATGATTTCTTGGGGACAGGCATGATGGTGGCTTTTTTCCAGAGGGTGGGGGCAGTTGCTGTCTGAAGTGTCTCTTTGAAGAGTGAGTGGAGAACAGGAGAGAGCTCCAGGGCACAGTTCCTGAGCAGCCTTCCAGTGATCCCATCTGGGCCGGGGGCCTTGCCAGTATTGCACCTCCTGCTGGTGGATGTCTCCCACCGTGAGTGGGAAAAAGTGTGGCTGTTTAGGGGTGGGTAGGCTTCTGACCAAACTTTCACACTCAGTGGTGCAGTTCAGGGTGCCAAACCTGGCGTAAAAGTTGTTCAGGTCTCTGGTTAACAAGTTGGGGACAGTAGGTGTATGAGTGCTGGCTTTCGAAGTGGTTCCAATGAGTGTTTTTATTTCCTGAATGCCTGTATGGTGTTAATGCTGCTGAAATCCTGTTCTAATTTGTCCTTGTATGTGAGTTTTGCCTTTTTGATTTCATTTTTCACTGAGCGGTTAATGTCTACACTACACTATCTGGTTTCTTTGGTAGAAGTACTAAGGCACATGTCTTTTCAGGTAAAGTTACTGATTACTTGATGCTGTCGCTAATAGTGCTGCTTGTCCTTTTCAGGTTTCGACACCTACTTTACTTCACGCACACTAGAGAACAACAGAAGAAATGTCTGGTTCGCTGAGTTCTGGGAGGAGAACTTCAACTGCAAGCTCATGAGTTCCTCAAAGAAAGAAGACACTAGTAGAAAGTGCACAGGTAAACGTTAATAGCTATTTTTTGTCCAAAAATACTTGATGCTGTGAAATGCAGGTTTTCTTTGTCATCTTGATCGAAATCCTTGCTGGAAAATCCTACTTAAGCTGGTAACTGTACAGCATTTTGGTACATGGTAACTGGTTGGACTTTAGCATAATTAACAGCAACAAACCAGCTGCCAGCTGGTTTGCCCACTTAAGGTGGTCAGGCTGTTGTTTTGGAACATGGTGACTGGTTGATGACCTAATCACCAGCTTGGACCAGCTAATAACCGGCTTAGACCAGCTAATAACCATATACTGTGTTCAAAAACAAAGCTACCAGCTTTAGCTGGATTTTCCAGCAGGGAATTACAAACCTGCCAGTCTATATTAAGACACTTGCTGCACTGAATGAAAAATATGAAAGTTACCACAATTTTCTTAGCTTTTTTTCTTTTTTCTTTTTTGGCTAAACCTGAAGAACCCTGTCAGGCTCATTGACTCCAGCTTATTAGTGCTGCGTTTCTGAATACAAAGCACATTCTCCTCTGTAACAGAGCTCTCAATTACATAAGCTTCCCTCAGCTCATCATAGCTAGTTCAGGTTGACTGGTTCCCAATTCCCAGTCAGCTACACGACAGAGTACACGTGCATGAAGATTGTAAACCACAATTTGAGGATATTCATAACAGGATAACAGAAGCATGCACACAAGGTTGTTTTCTTCTCTTATTTTTTAATATTTTAGGTGTAGTTTTGGAGGCAAACTCCAAAATTGAGCAGAAAATTACATTTTAAGCAATGATATGCATAATTACTGAGGTACTATTTCTAAGTCGTAAAATCGTTTTGAAATTGTATATGCCTGTATTTTGTCTTGTAGCCTGTGGTTAAGTCAATATCTGCACAAGGGGTAAACACTCTGGAGTAATTAATGTAAGAATCAATACTATTGACTACATGCTAACAAAATAAAAAGCATGACAAAGAAATTGTTACCCAGAATTGTTCTGTATTGTATAATCTGTCCTTTCAAATTTCCATGAGAAATTTGATGCTTGTCCAGCGAAATGTATTGATATTTGAACCCATTAAATCCATGACAACTCAGTCAATGACGTGCACAACTGTCACAGCGTACAGCAACTTTTTTTGCTGCAGGACCCAGATTTTATAGTAAGGACACAATGCAGTACCAAAACAGTTTATTGTGCAAAATTGAATTTCGATGGTTTCATTCTCTCTGCAGCCAGTAATTCACTGCACAAAACACATTGGAGCTGTTTCTTGTAGGTCCAAGGTGGTCTAGCAGCTCTAGTCAGCTCAACCAAAATGGTCTACCAGGTCAAAATGAGGTCCTCTAGATGGTAGCTGAGGTAATCTGCTATCTACACCACATTTAACCAACTTGGATCCAGGTAGAAACTATGTGACTGCCGCCTACACCTTATATCAAGTTCGTAGTAGCATAGCACCAGCCACAGACGGACCGTCGGCACACCCACAGATCGCCCACAGTCTGTTTGCAAACCGCCTGATGCACATTACACACAAAGATGGCAAGAACTGACTGAAAATCATTAACCTTTCTGGTCACTGTTGTGCATTTTGTATTCCATGATTTTTATTGTTGTACCAACTTTTTGGTATATTTGTGCCCACTAAACGGCATGTAAAAACTCGACAAACTCTGATTGGTCACTTTTCATGTTATTCCAACAGACCTTTCTTGGCTAAGTGGTCAGTACGTAACCAGAATAAGTTGCAAAATGGAAAATATAGGTGATTAATCAAAAGCCTGGCTATCTGAGAAGAAACTATTTTATGGCCAATTCAAATACCAAATTACTATAGGGTGGCTCATCAAAATGGTCACAATTTCTCACATACAGAATACAGTTGTCAGTCTTATATTCAGGAGCTAAATATGGTTCCGTTCATTGTGAACTCAGGCACACTAGACAAATAGTTGTCTGATACGTTATTTAGTGCGATGTGATGTGTTTTTTTCCATGTGTGGCTCTGTAACTCACAGAGATATGAGCTATATGTCATCCAAAAGTTTTAGATCCACCAGTTTGTGGTCTCAGTGAGACAGCCATTGAGGAATCTCATTTATCGAGTGTCCTGTCTGCTCCTGGAGTCTCTGAACAACGAGGTGAGATATTCAAGAACTAGAGGTGGCGGCAGTTTCTGTCAGCGACAGCTGGCAACGACACTCTATATCGCCTGGAGACGCCGTCGGTGTGAGGGCCAATTTACAGACATCAAGGGCCCGAGTATGTGATGAGAGAGAAAGCACATGGTGCTGTCCCTGGAACAACAGTGTGTGCTGGAGGGCAAAGGAGAGTCAGGTCTGATGGATGACATGGGAGAGGCTAGAGAGGAGTTGGCTGTAGTCCAGGATCACGATTGTACAGGAGAAGACACAATTAAAGAGGGCTAGATTGGAAAGTCACTGTGAATTTGTAATCCATTTTTGGGTTTCTGCACACAGGTCATTACGTGCATGGCATGTTCTCCACCTCCAATATTAATAAGACGTAATGAGATAGTTAGCAGTATTAATAGTCTTATCTGACAGTTTTTGGTGTCTTGTGCCAAAATGCAACCAGGCACCACACACATTTTATTAATCACATTTTTTTTGTCTATTTTTTCTCATAAAAACAACTAGACGTTTTTAAAACAAGATATTTTTGCTTGAAAAGCAACATTTTGTAAGATAATTAGTTGTTTTCAGAAAATATATCTTTATTTAGTTTATTAACTTTGTGTTTTATTTACAATGTGTTTTCTTGTAAAGATGGACTAATAAGTACTGAAACCTAGTGTGGATGAAGTATTACTTAAAATTTAGCCATTGAATAACCTTTTTTCACAAACTACAGCTGCGTCCTGCAGCCTTCGTAATGAGACACAGCTGTAGTTTGTGAAAAAAAAAAAAAAACTAGATCCCATTTGAAGGCTGCATACGTCATCGAGGCGGCCTCATTTAAGAAAAGTAACCATTAGATTGCAAAGAAAGAAAGAAATTACAGTATTTTATTACAGTTGATTTTCTTAAATATAGCATCCTTGATGACGTATGCAGCCTTCAGATGTGTAAATTAAAGTATTTGGTGGGTCATGTGATCTCAACATGGTGGCCTCCATCAGGAGACCTGTTCCATAAAATTAATAAAAATCTTTAAATGGCCTACTTGTATGAGTGGAGTCTTCATGAGAATGTACATTATTTTAAAGATATTTATTATAAGTATTTCTTTACATTAAAAAAAAAAAAAAAATTACAGTGAAGGAAAATTACCTGGATGTTATTATTATTATTATTATTATTAATAATAATTTAATTAGCTAAGTAGACCTCAATAAATTTAGCTAGTTTAAGCTTAAATCATGCTTAAATCATGCATTTTTTATGGGGTAAGAAAAATAAACTTAATTCAAGACATTCTATGAAAAAACTCTTAATATATTATTAATATCTGCAGTTTCTTATGTAAATGTCGTAAAGTCTTTAAATATTTTTACCGCAAAACAAGACAAAACACTCCTTAAGAAAAATTATTTTGGAGTGACATTGGAATGCATTTAAAGTCCCTTTTGGAGTGAAGAGCCAGAGTTCAGAGTCCTCTGGGCAAAGGAGTGTTTGAATTTAGACAACAACAGCTTCTCAGTCCCCTCACAAAAGAAAACATAAATAGAAAATTTGTGAACTCTGTATGTGGAATTGCTGTTATCACAGTTTTCAATATAAATGTTCACAATGGCACACGTGTTTCTGCAGCCTTGTACTAAATTCTCTTTGTGAAACATTGTACAGGTCTGGATTCTGTGTGTTCTGCTTTGAAGTCATCATGAAACATAATTCACGAAACATTTTACTTTCGTAATGTAAAATACTGGCAAATAAAGATTCCCTTTCAAGGGAACTCGCGTTGCGTCGAGAAATTGACGCTTTGGGAACGCAACGCGTGATGTCGTCATGAAGCACATGTGAAATCAGTCCAATGGTGTGTCGAGACGTCAGAAGCGGGTGACGTCACGGCCAGGAAGCTATAAAGCACGCTCAAACAAAGCAACGCTAGCTTCTGTGTCTTCAGTTGCGCTCTGTGTCTCGTATGTCCTATTTGGTGTTGTTTGTCATTATTACCCTTTATTATGGCCGAGAAGCAGTTCAGATCTTGTGTTCCTCCCTGCCCACGTTACATTACGGGCGGGGATACACATGATCTTTGTGTTGCCTGCTTGGGAGCGGAGCATGCCCGGTCAGCACTCGAGGGTGCTGGCTGTGAGCACTGCGACCGCCTTCCATTGCGGACGCTCCGCTCCCGCCTGGCGCTGTTTGATGAGGGCGCTCAGGCTCGCGTTCCCCAGGGTTCGGGTCCCGCTGCTGCCGAGGCACAGCGCCGATCCAGATCTTGGGGATCGCAAATGGATTTGTCAGAGGGGTTTGAGACGGGCCCCGCCCTATCTCAGCCCTCACCTGACAGATCCAGTGCTTTTTCCCAGTGTCTGGAAGCACGCTTTGCGGTTCCTTCCACACTGGGTGAAGCACCGGTGCTCAACGTGTCCAGTTCCGAGGAGCTGGATGTGGAGAGCACCGACATAGCAGAGAGTGAGGACTCGCCATCCCACTCTCCGGCTTATGAGGAGCTGGTTGAGGTCATAACTCGCGCCGTGGCCAAACTAAATATTGACTGGCCGGCGGAGAGGCAGGACGTTCGTCCTAAAAGTAAATTGGATAAATGCTTCCTGCCCTCGCGAGCGCAGCCTCCCTGTCGGGGTCTCCCCTTCTTCCCAGACCTCCACACTGAGGTGTTGAGGTCCTGGAAGAAACCGGCCTCCTATCGTGTGCATAGTGCTCAAACCACGCACTATGCATCGATAGTGGGGCTCAAGGAGCATGGGTATGGGACGATGCCAAAGGTGGAGGAGACGCTTGCTAGCTATCTCTCTCCACAATCGGCTTCGCCCCTAAAGGCCCCGACACTGCCCACCAAGCCTGTCAGGATTACATCTAGCTTGGTGGGCAAAGCTTATCAGGCCTCTGGTCAGGCTCACACTATGGGCGTGCTGCAGGCCTACCAAGCCGAACTTCTGGGGGATATTGATGAGGGCGGGGGAATGACTCCCGACGTAGTCGATGAACTGCGTCGGGCAGCTGATTTATCTCTCCGGGCCACCAAGGAGACGGCCAAATCTGTCGGTCGTGCCATGGCAGCCCTGGTGGCCACGGAGAGGCATTTATGGCTCAACCTTAGCTCCATAAAAGACAAGGACAAGCATTTCCTGCTGGACACCCCGCTTACGCCTCCTGGCCTCTTCGGCGACGCCGTCAATACGGTCGTCGAGAGGTTCCAGGAGGCTAATAAGCAAGCGGCGGCGTTCCAGAAGCTCCTCCCCCGCCGCTCTCATACCCCCGGGGCTGCTCAACAACACCAGCAGCCCCACACTTCTAAAGCCAGCTCCTCACAACAACATCGTGCTGCCCAGAAGCAGAGCGTTACCACCCGTACTCCCCCTCAGCGACACGGGGGGACGGGTGGTCGGTCTCAACCGCAGCCTTCGAGGGGTAGGATGGATCTGCGATCCGTCCTTATCGCCAAGAAGGCTGCGGGGAAAAAGCCCTGACGCCAGCAGCGTCAGGACTTTGAGGGCAGTCCCCTCCGGAGAGAGGTGTTCTACACCTCAGCGCACAGCGCTCACTTCTCTTCGGTGCCCTCAGGGGACCGTTCTGCCAACCCTGCCGTTCCAGGGCGCAGCGGCCCCCAGCGAACATTCACTCATGCATCCGCCCGTAAGTTTAGCGGTGCTGGGGTGTTCGCTCCCTCCGAGGAGGGTCTCAGAGCGATCAGTTCGGTTGCCCCCTGCCGGTGCGCCGCATCGGGGCACCGAACTGGTTATTCAAGATATACCAGAGGCCAGTCTCGAGAGACTGGTTCCCTTAGTAGAATATCTGACAGCGTGGAAGCTACTGCCAAATATTTCTCAATGGGTCCTGCGTACAATCGAAAAAGGTTATGCCATTCAGTTCGGGTCTCGCCCGCCCCGGTTTATGGGGGTCCTACCCACTGTGGTGGGCCCCGAGCAGGCTCTGGTTCTGGAACAAGAAGTAAAAACTCTATTGGAGAAAGGAGCCATAGATTATGTACTTCCCTCCGATGCAGAGAACGGTTTCTACAGCCGTTACTTTATTGTTCCAAAGAAGGATGGTGGGCTGCGTCCTATTCTAGATCTTCGTCAACTGAACCAGTCCGTTATGAAACTCAAGTTCAAGATGTTGACACTGAGGCAGATCGTATCTCAAATCAGGTCCGAGGACTGGTTTATTACGATCGACCTCAAGGACGCATACTTTCATATCTCCATCCTTCCACATCACAGGAAGTTCCTGAGGTTTGCTTTTGGGGGCAAAGCTTACCAATATTGGGTTCTTCCATTCGGCCTAGCGTTATCACCCCGCACATTCACCAAATGTATGAATGCAGCTCTTGCACCTCTACGTCTCCAGGGCATTCGCGTCCTCAATTATATAGACGATTGGTTGATTCTGGCTCATTCACAACAGTTAGTGGCTCGGCATCGAGATGTCGTCCTCGCTCACATGAAGAGCCTGGGGCTGAGGCTCAACGCCAAGAAGAGTATGCTTTCTCCAGTTCAGAGAACCACTTTTCTGGGCGTGGTTTGGGACTCTGTTGCGATGCAGGCGCGTCTTTCTCCTGCTCGCATCGAATCAATCCTTTCTACCGTAAGCCGGTTAAAGCTAGGCCAGTCACTCACTGTAAAACAGTTTCAGAGGCTGTTGGGGCTGATGGCAGCGGCATCCAACGTAATACCTTTTGGTCTGCTGCACATGAGACCCCTGCAGTGGTGGCTCAGAACCAGGGGATTCTCCCCGAGGGGAAATCCTTTTCGCATGATCAAGGTCACGCGGCGTTGTCTACGTGCCCTGGCCATTTGGAAGAAGTCCTGGTTTCTATCCCAAGGGCCCGTGCTGGGAGCTCCTTGTCGTCGCAAAATGCTAACGACAGATGCTTCCCTCACGGGCTGGGGAGCGGTCCTAGACGGACGCTCGACTCAAGGTCTGTGGGGCGCTCACCACCTCTCCTGGCACATCAACTGCCTGGAGATGCTGGCGGTCTTTCTGGCCCTCAAGACTTTTCTCTCAGATCTCAGGGGCCACCATGTTCTTGTCCGGTCAGACAACACATCGGTAGTCGCCTATATAAATCATCAGGGGGTCTGCGGTCACGCCCACTCTCCAAGTTGGCGCGCCGAATCCTCCTGTGGTCCCAAGGGAAATTTCTGTCACTCAGGGCAGCTTATATCCCCGGGGTCCAGAATGTTGGAGCAGACGTCCTGTCGAGGCAGGGGCTGAGGCCCGGGGAATGGAGGCTCCACCCCGAGGTGGTGGAGCAAATTTGGGAAAGGTTCGGCCAGGCTCAGGTGGATCTGTTTGCGTCTCAAGAGACTTCTCACTGTCCACTCTGGTTCTCCCTCACGCATCCAGCTCCTCTCGGACTGGATGCTATGGTACAGACGTGGCTGAGGCTTCGTCTGTACGCATTTCCCCCGATCGCTCTGCTCCCGGGAGTTCTAGAAAGAGTTCGCCGGGACCACGTCCGGCTCACCTTGATAGCCCCGCGCTGGCCGGGCAGAGTGTGGTTCTCGGACCTAGTATCTCTCCTGGACGGCTCTCCCTGGGAGATTCCCGTCAGGAGGGACCTTCTGTCCCAGGCAGGGGGCACGATTTTCCACCCCCGCCCAGAGCTCTGGAGCCTGTGGGCTTGGCCTCTGAGGGGGCCCAGCTCATAGATTCCGGTCTCTCAACCGAGGTTGTAGGGACCATTCTCCAATCTAGAGCTCCCTCCACGAGGAAGCTATACGCCCTGAAGTGGAAACTTTTCACTTCTTGGTGCAGTAGTCGTCAGTTTGATCCAGTTTCCTGTCCCGTTGGTACGGTCTTGGAATTTCTGCAGGAACGGTTCACTGCAGGGTTATCTCCCTCCACGCTAAAGGTTTATGTGGCGGCCATTGCGGCTTACCACATACCCTTGGCTGGTTCTTCTCTTGGTAGAGACCCACTTATTACTCGCTTCCTCCGTGGCACCCTGAGGCTGAGGCCCGCGGTACGCACAAGGGTTCCGGCATGGGATTTGGCCGTGGTGCTCCAAGGCCTATCCCTAGCCCCCTTTGAACCGATTGAGGAGGTTCCAGTTAAGTTTTTGACCCTAAAAACACTGTTCCTCCTCGCCATATCTTCCTTGAAAAGAATAGGAGATCTACAGGCCCTTTCGGTTGCTCCCTCGTGCTTAGAATTTGCACCTGGTATGGTGAAAGCCTTCCTTCACCCCAGACCTGGCTACATTCCTAAAGTTCCCACTAATGTGGTTAGCCCCATTGTACTGCAGGCCTTCTGTCCTCCTCCCTTCAGGACGTCAGACCAGGAACGCCTTAATTTGCTTTGCCCTGTTGGGGCCCTAGACGCTTACGTCCACAGAGCTGCCCTGTGGCGTAAGACTGAGCAATTGTTTATCCTCTTCGGGTCCCCCAATAAAGGGGCCCCGGCGTCTAAGCAGAGGATGAGTAAGTGGTTAGTCGAGGCTATTTCACTTGCTTACGAGTCGGCCGGACTGCCGTCACCTCTAGCAGTCCGAGCCCACTCTACCAGAAGTATGGCGGCCTCCAAAGCCCTTCTTTCGGGAGCCTCTCTACACGACGTCTGTGATGCGGCAGGCTGGTCCTCACCGCACACATTCGTCAGGTTTTATCAACTTGACCTTAGCTCCCCCGGGGCCCGGGTTCTCTCTGGCGACTGACGAGCCACACCAGACAGGACCTTGTAACTATGGCGGCGTGGGTATTAACGTTCCCAAAGCGTCAATTTCTCGACGCAACGCGAGTTCCCTTGAAAGGGAACGTCTCGTTCCCTCTTCAGGGAACTAAGGTTACAGTCGTAACCGAGACGTTCCCTTTCAAGGGAACTCGCGTTGCCATACTTCCGGCACGCCTGTCAGCGCTTACCTCAGACACTTTAAGCTAGCGTTGCTTTGTTTGAGCGTGCTTTATAGCTTCCTGGCCGTGACGTCACCCGCTTCTGACGTCTCGACACACCATTGGACTGATTTCACACGTGCTTCATGACGACATCACGCGTTGCGTTCCCAAAGCGTCAATTTCTCGACGCAACGTCTCGTTCCCTCTTCAGGGAACTAAGGTTACAGTCGTAACCGAGACGTTTTCTTTTCACTACATTTCGGACCTGTCACCTCAGCACTATACTTCCCAGAATCCTTCCCATCTGCACACACTACAAGCACCTCTCTACAAAACCCTTCACCACACACAGTAATTGTCTGGTTTATGACTAGAACACACCAAAGCATTGGATGATATTTACTACTTACTTCTGTGTTATTCTCCTTATTACCGCTTTCTCCAGGTCCCTTTTTCAGTCTCCTGTTTCAAAATCCTGTGTACCTGTGAGACAAAGAGAATTATCCTCAAGTCATTGATTAGCTAAAGCTACATACTGGTGTTCATGTGTGTGTGGTGTTACATACCTGCCTTGGACATATGCTTAGTTGTTGTTTACTGCAAATGCTCACCTTGTGCACCTCTTATTATTAATAAATCTGTCTTATCGTTCACTAACTATTCTCTATGAGTCTCTGACAAGAGAACATTTTTTAATGAAAGTTTATGAAGACAAAATTTTGGGGGAAATAATGTGTATCATTCATTTTAACCCATATTACATTTTTTTTTTATTTATTTTTTTATTATTTTAAATGTGTCTCAAAAAGGATTAGTTCACTTTTAAATGGAAATTACCCCAAGCTTTACCCACCCTCAAGCCATCTTAGGCGTATATGAAGAGTTTGGTTCCAAAACGCGATAAACCTTTTTTTTTTTTTTTTAATTGAGTTCTTGCCAAAATCAGTATTGTATCTGGTTGGTATTTAAAAGTCCATTTTTAATTTTACTCAAAATGTGATATCCGCTATGTTATTCTGTCATGTTTTCTCCCTATCTTTCCAAACCGCGACAAACGCCAGTCTGCAGACTCTGCAGAATGCAATACATCCACTCAACCAATCACAGCGCACCATTCCACGCATTGTAAACAGTAATGGTGGCGCTCTGAATACACCCGGCATCCTAGTTTTCCTTATCTACTTTGTACTTTGTGATCAACAAAAACAGAAAAATGAATAATTTAGAAGGCACTGATGAACATGTGGTGGTTTCTGCGGTGGGTAAGAAACGTAAGCCATCGCAATCTAATAATTTACGTGAGGAGATTAAGAAGATGAGGCACTCGGGAATGAGGAAAAATGCCGGCTGTTGCTTGTTTCACGACAGCATCAAACTTCTGTCATGGTCCCCAAAACTGAATCATGAACAGTTTTTAAAAGCCGTTTGACCAAGAATGATTAATTCTCGAATCTGGCATTGCTAGTTTTGATTCTAAACATCTGATGTGCGACGCCCCTGGGTAGTTGCAGTCAATTCCAATGTACTCTGCAAATGTGTTGTTTTTATTTTAACCGTGCGATGGCGCCAGATACTCTTTAATCGGTAATGACATAAAGGAGACATAATAAATTTATTGCATTAACAAGATGAACCGTTGAATTCATTTTGGGAGCGATGACTGAATGTATTTTTAGTCCAGTGCCTGTATATAAAATTAGCATAGACCAAGTTCAGAGGCTGTCACATATGTGGATCAACTTACTTTGTTGTGTATAACAGTTTCAATATGAAAAATAACTTTTATATTGATTTAATGGATTAATTGCATTTTGGAAAAAAAAAAAAAAAAAGTGTCATGGATTTATTGTATTTTGGGGAAAAAAATAATCAGTTTTTATAATAAATCTTTGAAAATCAAAATCTGGTTTTGAATTTTTAATGTTATTATAACCTAAAGATGCTATGTAAAAAGTTATAATGGCAGTGAGCGGGATCAACGAGTATGAGCTGAAGAAAGTGCCTCCATCCACATTTATCCATCATTAACGTGTACTCTACATGGCTCAGGGGGTTAATAAAGGCCTTCTGAAGTGAAGCGTTGCATTTGTGTAAAGTAAAATATCTAGCTTCCGCCAGACCGCCTTCTGTATTCAAATTATGGAAAAAAACGGAACTGGTGTCACACAAGTTAAGCTTTTTGCGTAAGTTGAATAGGGAAGGCGTAGAACATGGTGTAAGCGTTTTGAACTGCGAGAGATTTACACTTTCTTCGTAAGTTGAATACAGAAGGCGGTCTGGTGGAAGCTAGATATTTTACTTCAGAACTTGTTAAATGTGGAATTTCTTTTTTTTTTTTTTAAAACGCATCGCTTTGCTTCAGAAGGCCTTTATTAACCCCCTAGAGCCGTGTGGAGTACATTTATGATGGATGGATGGATGGATGAATGGAGGCACTTTCTTCAACTTCATACTTGTTGGTCCCGCTTACTGCCATTATGAAGCTAGGATATGTCAGGATATTTGTAAAAATATCTCCGATTGTTTTCATCAGAAAGAAGAAAGTCATATACACCTAGCATGGCTTAAGGGTGAGTAAAGCTTGGGGTCATTTTCATTTGAAAGTGAACTAATCCTTGAACATACATGTTGGCTAAATGCAAATTATTTTTAATATTTTTAAAAAATATATACTTTGTAAAAAAATAATGAGTAAAATGATATATATGCTTTTCAATATGGTCCCATTATGTTTATGTTAATTAATGCATTAACTAACATTAACTAAAAATTAGCAATACATTTGTTAAAAAATACAGCTGTTCATTGTTAGTTCATGTCAGGTCAGGTCCATTTTTTTTTTTTTTTTTTTACCATATGGGAAGAATAATTTAGAGAGCAACGTTGACTTGAAAAACTTTTGTCATCCAATCAGATCGACTGATTGTCATAAGTTTTGTTCTTTGTGTTAGTCTTAGAGTGTCATATATCAGTAACAAAACAAACAATTCAAGTGTAGGATGTTCTGTTCTGAGGAAACGGGGACAACCTGATTCGTTCCTTTCCATTTTTTGACCTCTTTCAGCAGGCGCCAATCAGCCCACAGACATCTATTCACCATAATTACATGCTGTGTTTATCTATGTAGCACATGCTCCAGGATCACTTCCATTTTCAGCAGCAGGTTTTGCCGAATTATAGCTTGATAATAAGGAGAGTGACAGCCATTTCCCTGCGAATTGGAGGCAAAAAATGCCCCTACCTTCTCCCACCCATATATCCATCCATCTATCCACTCTATGAGGCTTTATTGTTCTGACATGCCAAGATCAAAGCAGCTCTCGATTGAACTAAACTGATCAGTATACTGAAACTTTAGCTTTTTGAGTATTTATCATACACACCTTTAACCACTGGGTTTTTGAATGTTCCGGAATGATGTTCTGAATCAATTTAATTTAGTGGCGCCAGCAGTCTCTTTTATAGTAATAGGGAGGGACGTGTTACCTTTTAAAACTTTTATTCCCTACTTAAGCACAATCAAGCTACTTAATTAGCTCTGGAATGCCTAATAGGTATTTTGAAGATCAAACAAAATCTTTTGCGAGGAGTGGTGGATGGTAAGGCACTCTGTTTGCATTCATGAATGGCTGCATCGGTTTGTTTTAGAATAGAGGATTTTGGGTAGAGTTGCCTTAGGCTGGCACCACAGTGAGTCCACATCTTTCAATTATCTCTTACACAGAGAACTAAAAGTAGCCGTTTTCTTTTGCAGTGTGCAGATGCAGACTCAAAAAAATAACTTGAATTTGGAAACCACTAGAATGCAAGGGAATGGTCCTAAGATGTGTTTTAAAATAGATTAAACCTACTTTTATCTTCACAAGCTGTCTAACAAATGTGACACTCATGACGTGAAATACTGAAAAAAACGTCTCAGGTTACGTATGCAACAATGGTTCCCTGAGAATAGGGAATGAGACACTGCATTTGAGCGTATATGGGGAACGTCATCATGTGAACCGGTGTCTGAAAGCAATTATCAAATCTCACCAATCCTATTGGCCGGCGACAGCCTATGACGTCATTATAGAAGCGACCCGGAAGTATAAAAGGAGCGCCTAGAGAAGCAGTCAGTACCTTATTGTCTGAAGGGACTGTTCAGCAGTCAGCCCCGATGCATGGCAGGTAACGCAGTGTCTTGTTTCCTTTTCTCAGGGAACCATGGTTACATACGTAACCTGAGATGTTCCCTTTCGAAAGGGAACTCTACACTGCGTTTGAATGCATATGGGGAACGATATACCCACGCCGCCATACTTTAGAGGAGTGCATGCCAAAAAATGGCTAAACAGACGTCAGAACTAGCAGCTTCAACTGAACTGCAAGAACAACTCCCCCTACGGGTCATATATAGGCTGTCAGTGACAGCATTCCCTATGGCCAACCGCCCAAGCTGTAAGCCTCAAAGAGGCCTTCCACAGAAGGCCTACCAAGGCCGCTCAAAGGCTTCTGGGACCAAACTTCTTTTCCGAAGAAAAGAGGGTACCTCTAAGGGAATGTAGCCAGGGGGCCCGAAGAAACCCTAGCCAGTCACTTGTCAGGGGAACAAAGTCAACCCTAAATGCCACCAGGGAGGCCGACCTGGTCTAATTAAAGCAACCTAGTCTTGGCCAACAACCTGTTAGATCACAGAGTCTCAAATCACATTCTTACAGAAGATATCCAGTAAGAGTGACTGCAAAAAGGCAGTAACCAACTCAGACCAGAGCGTAGAGATGGGCATCCTAGAGAGCAGGACTCAGCTTAGAGCTTTTTACCCTTACCAATGAGGGGAGTAACACTCTGCTCAATCCTAGGATCTACTCAGCACTTGATTATTTGCACTGAGGAGGCTGTGCACTCTAAAGGAACCCAACACAGGGGAGTACATTTACCAGCCTAAAGGCTGATCCTCAATAGGGAGGCCTCAGAGAGGCCTTCAACCACTGACCAGCTTAGGGAGCTAAGTACTATGCAGGACAACCCTCAAACGAGGGAAGTACAGGGCTCAACCTAACAGATAAACCGTACTATAGACAAATCATGGAGGCCCATAAAAGGGCCTGCAACATGACATAAATTCTACAACGTGTAGATATACATCACAGCAGCTTTGCGAAAGGCCAACATGTGAAACTACATGCTCAATCTGCTTAAAGAACACCCAGATGTGGTGGGGGAAAGCTTAAAGTGCGGCCTGAGAAGGCCACACACCTAGCTCGCTTGCTGATAAGCAAGATCCCACAAACATGGAACTCGTTCAGAATGAAACCGAGTCAAACTAGCAGATAAGTGCCCACATAACAGTCAACCTTAACACAATCCGACAAGCAGTGTACTCAGTAAAAACACTTTTTACTCTTTTAAGCTAGAGTACAAACAGACGTCATCACGCTCTGCAGGAGGCCCAAAAAAGGGCCTACGACTTCCAGAAAGACACATACATGTGGCGTCAGCCAGTGGCAGTGTCAAAATAAACCAAACATACCACCTTGCAATGTACTCAGTAAAACAACTTTTTACTCTTAATGCAAGAGGAGTACAAACCTACACCATCATGTTCTGAAGGAGGCCCAAACGGGGCCTGCGACTCAGAAAGACACGTGGCGTCAGCTGGTGGCAATTTCCAAGCTCTAAGGGAGCCATGATTAGAACCAAACTATCCAGTGAGGTTAACTATTTAGCTCAACCTGAGCTTGATTTTATTCAACACATTCCAACAGGCAATGTACTCAGTAAAACACTTTTTTACCCTTACAGTAAGGGGAGTACAAAGAATATATGCTGCCATGTTCTGAAGGAGGCCAAAAACTGGCCTACTACTTCAAATGGTCACGGGCATAAACCTGCTAGCTCTAAGTGAGCAAAACTCTGACTAAACATCTACCAACAAAACTTGTGATACACCAAGCTATTGTGCTCTGAAGGAGGCGCAAACAAAGCCTTCTACTCCAAACAACACAATCAACATCTTGTGACAGTGTTCAAAATCTAAAGGGAGTTACATAAGAGCCAAACTGAATAATGAGGTTCACAAACTCAACCTGAGCTATGCATTCCAACAGGCCATATACTCCATAAAAAACACTTTTTACCCTGAATAGCAAGGGGAGTACAACCTAGTCACCATGCACTGAATGAGGCCAGCACAAAGCCTACTACTACAGAAAACAGGTGCTAACCTGTGGCAGCAATAGAGTTATAGAGCTCACATTGTGTAGGGCAAAAAGAACTAGAGCATTACCAACCCTGAGAAACAGGGGAATGCTTCACTTTTCATTCATACTACCCTGAAAATGTGAATTTCAAGGGTGGGCGCTTTTCAGCATTTTGTATTCACATAGTGATAAGGGGCCTACCACCTGAGACAATGGCACCAGGGAGACTTAGCAATAGTCTGCTACCTTAGCTGCTATCTATCCTGCAATTACACCAAAGGGGTAATGGGCCTTGGCCTGACAACTCTGATAAGAGGAGGCCAGAATTAGGAAACTACACTCTCCTGACAGGGGTAGATAATAAAAGGGGTGAAATGCTTCAGTATATCAACTAAACCCTAGGAGGAGGAGGTGCCCGAGATGCGATACTGGACTTCCGGCCCTGTCTCCAATCCTCGGATCGGGACGGGCCAGGACCTCCTGTCTGTCTGGGCCCAGAATCGGATCTGAGTGGTAAGCAGGTTTAAAAATGCTGCCGCTGATTCAGATCCTTCAGCAGATCAGACCCGCTGCCACGTATGCCCTGCTATTCAAGCGAGATGTCACTTTGAAGAGCTTCAAAGGCAGGACCAGAGCTTTTGATGTCTGTGCCTGCCGTGATGAGATAGTTAGCAAACATCTCTTCAATAGGGAGCATCAACACATACCCATGCTGGCTCATTGCCTCAACATCAACGAAATTAGCTCGCTGATGTCGGTGAATATGAGCCGAATACGGGTTCTTCCATGCCTTCTCGATCACCACATGTAGATCAGGAAGGAATGGAAGGCTCACAGGGGCTGCCAGATTATGGTTGGAAAGGAATCGTACGTCGAGCCGTCCGCGTTTCTTAATGCACTCTAATGGCAGCTGCAGCCTGCCAGAGGCACGCTCCATAACCTAAACAGCTCCGCATGCTCAAAGCAGGGAGGCTTTGAAGTTTAAGAAGGCTCGCCTTCTTCCTTTTTAATAGCCATCTCCTGTGCTTTTGGGCTAAAAACCAGAAGAGCACTCGCTGTCAAATCAGGTGTCAAAAACCTGGGACACAGATCCACACACTTCCTGAAACGTTTGTTAGACATAGTAAATTCCTTACCAGATTTGAAGAATCGCAATCAAACAAAACTGACTAAGATACTGACTGCTTCTCTAGGCGCTCCTTTTATACTTCCGGGTCGCATCTATAATGATGTCATAGGCTGTCGCCGGCCAATAGGATTAGTGAGATTTGATAATTGCTTTCAGACACTGGTTCACGTGATGACGTTCCCCATATGCGTTCAAACGCAGTGTAGAGTTCCCTTTCGAAAGGGAACCTAACTGTGCAAATTTGATGGTTACTTTATAAAGCATAAAGCTCAAAGTATACTTCAGTTTTTACACATACGCTAGGGTACGTGTATAAAGCATGTGATGTAAATTTAGTTTTAAACTAACCCTTTAAAACTTGTTAGTTGTTTTTTTGTTTGCCATCTTATGCTACTGAATTTTTACCAAACTAAAAGTGCTAAACAGCTGCTTTTGTGCTCAAAGTAGAGATTTGTGATAAAAAATAAAGGATAAACTAGAGACTAAGGCAATTTTCTAAAAAGCTTCTGAGCTCGGTATTGTTTTCTGTCAGTGGCAACTAGGTGTAATTATGAAGTATTTTTGAACAAGATATCTGTCACCATAATATCAGCTTTTTATTTTCCAATGGTTGTTGTGACCTTTAGCGTGTCCGAACCTCTGCCAGAATGGGGTTTTTGTCACTGCCTGCAGGGGTCATTGATGTCTATTTATCTGAATCCCTCAAGGCTGACCCTGATAAGATGACTGCCATAACCTTTCATTTGATGCCATCGGGATGTTGAGAAAGTGTAAAACCTTTTAACTAGCAAATCCATCTTGACACATGGTTTAGGATACATGCATACCATCTCATTTTTAATGAAACCCCAGGTCTAGGTGAGATGCAACCTAAATGAGTGGTCATTTAGTTTATTTTTATACCAAGGAGGTGGAGAAAGTTTACTGTTTTCTGACTTTTCTGAGATGTAATGTCAAAGGCAGCAGAAAGAGAAAAGTAATGTCCTACAAGTTGGGGATTTTTTCTCTAAAGATGTCTTCAAGACTTCAATCAATCAATCATCCTGCAAGTAAATATCATCTAAATAATGAGATAAAATCATTGTGGATTAAATCAAATCCCAGATGGCATTTTTCAAGCTCACTGAAAAGATCTAATGGAACTTTTGGATGAGCTGCTATTTTCCCAAGCTAGTTTTCCTGTTCTGTCAGGCACTATTAGAGTCATCCATTCCTTCCCCGTCAGACTAGGGCCATTTATGATTAAGCTGTCTCCAAAATACACACATTTGAGTTAGCCACGCTTGGCGGGACAGAAAAGCCGACTAAGTCAGCTGTAGTATGTTTAATGAAAGCCGTTATTGTGAGACTATAAGAGCGTCTCTGAGGAATCCAGACTGGCATCTAAGGGTGGGTGCCAGATCTGGACGACAGCAGAGCTAATTGGAGAGAAATCACTAAGAATATTGCATGAACTTCATTAATGTCCCATGAGAACTTCCACCAGTGGATCGGGGAATAGCAGGTCTTAATAGAACTGTCACAGTTTTTCTAGCAGTTTAAGGTGAGCCTAATGTCTGGCCACTGTATTAAGACATTTTTTATGTAAGGATATGCTTACTTGGTCAGATCCTGAGAAGGTTGTAAAAACGTTTTTTTTTTTTTTTTTTTTATGTGTGTGGAATACATTTTCCATTAATTCATAATGAATTATCTTGACTCACAGTGACATTTCTGTGACTAATCTATGTGCTAATGTATTCCTAAAGTTGACAAAATGTACTTTTACCAGATAAACACTTTTTAAAAATTACAGTCTCTTATGGGAAAACAAAGCAAAAATATTGATGACTCATCCTGCACTTGACAAATGTTTGTCCAATCAAATGCTATCTATGTGATTGTCCCTACAAAAGCTTACAACTGACTAGCAGTTAACAAAATTTTGATATTTTAATAAAGAGAATGAGTCCTTCGAAATGCCTCGCCCAACTTCCTGTTTCAGTAGTAAATATCAACACTTGAAACAAGAAATTGTAAGACTGTAGCTTCCATGCTACAAGCTAACTGCAAAAAAAAGTTAGCTATACTACAAGCTACTTACAAAAGTAGCTTAAATAGCTACATTATAGCTGTTTATACCTTTTTAAATATGTTTTACATGTATAATTTGATTAATCTACATGGGAAACAATGCTAAATGTGGTTAATGCTACAGCTTTTTGTTGCTTTTGTTGTACTTTTTTCACAAGGTTCATTCCCTTGTGATAAAAAGTACACTTTAGCATACTTTTAAAAAGAGTATTATTACGGACATAGGTATATACTTTTAAATTATATTAAGTACAAACTAAATGTAATGTTTTGGTCACTTAACTGCATATTATTTACATCTGAATGGAAATGTATTATAGTTTATATGTATATTAAATACGCTTTATAGTGCATTTTTGATCCACTCACATCTTTATATGTAATTTCATAATTATATATGGTTTAAGTGTAATGCTGAATGTACTGACAAGCATTTATGGTAAACTAAAATATGAATGTCATTCCCATTGAAACTTGAATGTCATGTATTTAAATATAGTCATCATTACACATTTGTAATGAAGTTGCAATTTAGTGGATTTAAATTATATTAACATTAAATGTAATATTGAATAAAACACTGTGGTTAAAATTATCTTACATATGCTTCAGTATGTTAACCAATACATTAAAATAAGTGTACTTCTTTAAAGCACAACAAAAGATTATTAAAGCAATGATTTGAAATGTATTTTAAAATAATCCTTAATTTGACATAATTATAAAGTGCACTTTACAAAAGTGTACTTAAGTGTATTAAGAAACATTGTCATTAAAGTGCACCCTCTATAAGTACACTTAAGTGGCTTTTTATTTCATAAATATATTATCTGCAAGTACAGTTTTTTTTTTTGTTTTGTTTTTTTTTTACAATTGTTAACAAGTGTTTACCAATATTTAAAGTGCTTTTTCTCAACTCTTAAAACAGCAACACACCTACATCACACAAACTCTTTTTACTTTTTAAAATGCTAAAAACCTTTTTCTACATATACTAACTCTATCAAAATACATCAAACCTGATTCAAAATCGAGTTATTCTGTCAAAACACTAGCACTTCTTTCTCTCCAGCGTGAACAGTATATAGTCAATGACTGTCAAAATACTAACAGTTGATGGCATTATGAAAACTGCATTACTTGTCATGTTTCAGTTCTACCTACAGAAAATATGAATATGGGGTGGGGTGTCGATGGTGCCCTCATGGAGGGTGGGATGGGATGGGATGGTGTCCCCTTAGTAGTTGGTGTCCCCTTAGTAGCTGGTGCCCTACACAGACCACATATTCTGCATATATGGAACAGAGATACTGGAATTGTTGTATTAAAAGCTTTACATGAAACTTTTACTGAAATAAAAACATGAAATTGCTGCCAACAACAACAAATCCAACATACGTGGCCTTTGGTTACTATGAAAGCTTTTTTTTTTCTGCCACAGAATAAAAAAGTATGAAAGGTAATTGTGTTTTTTTTATCTCACAATTCTATTTTTTTTTTTTTTTTTTTCTTCTTGCAATTGTGAGTGTACATCTCACAATTCTGATTTTTCTTTTCTTAGAATTGTGAGATATAAACTAGGAATTGAGAGAAAAAAAGTCAGAATTGTGAGATAAAAAGTCACACTTACCCTTATTATTTTCTATTCATACCAGAAATAAGCTTTCATAGGTTCCACATGTGTAAGGGGGTAAAACATAGAGATTCACAATCCAGCACACATTCTTCCTCATTTCCCACACCTCTTCTTCTCCCTTGTCCAGATGTGTTGTTCTGCATCCACACTGAACAAAACCAATTCAAAGAATCCTATTTTACTGTGTGTCCATGTAATGAAAAGAACTTCAACACCTGACTATGCCTCCAACTGAGACTGGAGTCCGCTATTTCTCAATATTTCAGTGATCTGCTACTTAAAAATGCTTATCAATTGTTTCAGTATTTGTTTTATATATATTTTTTTTCAATACTTTTGAGCTGCTCTTGTAGCAGAAGTAGAGGTTTTATACTACATTTAAAGACTGGAACATTAGGTCTTCATTTCTGACATGCTGTGTTTAAGCATTTGTAAATATGATCGGAAAGACCGTGATTTTGGTATTGGGTAAGCTTGTATGAAAAGAAAATTTAAGCCTTTTAGAAACATGTTAATTGACTGCATATTGTGTGAAAACGACATGAATTGTGTTAATGGTGTGGTCACAACAGACGGATTTTGTGCTAATTGTGTTAAGAGTTTTGAAAATGTGACTACAGATTGGACAAAAGAATGTTAGCAATTGAAAAAAAACAAAAAAAAAACGTAATATACTGTTAAGATTTGAAGTTTACTACAAGTGCACATTCAGTACAGTTATGTGCACTTTATTTTTTACAATGTTTATTACTAGAAAAAGCTACATGATTATGAAAACTTCTGTCATGTTGTTGACTCTACTTTTAGGCAGTTGCTCCCAACACTGCCTGTGAGCAATCACTGGAAATAAATCTTTAAACCGCTTAAGATAAAGATAGCAAAAATGTGACAACATTAGAGACCAAAGTAAGATAAGCACCTACAATTTCAAGATAGTGTCCAAAACCTGCAAAGACAGAAAGATTGTTCCTAAAGTGTGCGATAACTTGTTTTGTTGCTTTTGTGATTTTTTACCTCACAAAGCTTTCAGAGTTGACTTCATTTCCCCCCTTCCTTTCTCTTACAAGAACATTTAGGTACACATTTCACTACAGATGTTTGAAAGTCTTCACTCTACTTTAACTTTTGCTTTCTTTCTTTCTTCCAGGGCAAGAGCGAATAGGAGCAGACTCCAAATATGAGCAGGAAGGGAAGGTGCAGTTTGTGATCGACGCGGTGTATGCCATGGCCCACGCCCTGCACAACATGCAGAAGGACCTTTGTCCTGACCAGTCGGGAGTTTGTCAGGAGATGGAGCACGCCGGTGGCAAGAAGCTCCTGAAGTACATCCGGTCGGTCAGCTTCAACGGTGAGTTGACCAACATCAGATAAATACCATACTGAGTTAATCACATCTTATTACATTTTTGTTCACATCTGTTAATTCAGTTGGACATTATTGTAATGTTACGTTTTTACTGTGTAATTATGCAAATACATATTGAGTGTTATTAACTACATGTACTTACTTAAGTGTTTGGCTTAGGGTTAACTACTTGTAATTATGCATAATTTTGTGTTATTCCTATTATTAAGTATATGTAACGTGTATCCATATCACACAATGGTAAAGTGTTACCATTAATTAATTCAAAAATTCAATACAATTCATTGATAGATACAGTTGCTGGAACCATACTACTGCTTCTTAACATGTTTTTAATTTGTGGATTAAAAGTCATTTTGGTATTTTCGTGCTATAAAATTGGTTTGGCATAATGTTTTATGATTATTTCTTTATAAAACAGCAATATTTTATCAATATACTGCTTATTAATATTTTAAAAACTTTTGTACTCCAAAACAAAGTCATGTGGTGCAACCAAAACAAAGACATGAAACAGGAAGTGATATCATAGAGGATACATGCAGACCCTCATGTTAAAAATATCAGGTAATTTGACCTTTTTTATGACAAGCAAGGTTAGTTCAGGTTTTAAAATGTCATGTGGTGCAACTCCCCCAAACGTAATGATATTTATGAATTAAAAATAATGATTAAGAAATAATAATTAATTTGTACTTTATGAGATTTTAGAATCATTTCAAATGTATCAGTTCATCAGTTATTTTAGTATCATTGAGATAGTTATTTTTTAATAATATTTTTAATTAGTTTTTATTTTTACATTAACATGTTCGATTTTGTTATTTTATTTAATTCATTAAATTTTTATTTTATTTAAGTTTAAACTTGATTTAATGAAACCAACATGAATTCAAAGACTAGATTTCTAAGAACTTGGCAAATTCTAGATTTTAAAAAATATTTTCCTTTTTTTATGTATACTTTGTGAATTAGCATTTTCCAGACTTACTGACTGGTTTGGCCAATATCGAGCAGATTTTGCCTGCGCCGCAATGGACACATGGTATATGTTTCTCTTTGAACTAACCTTTGTTGCTGCTTCTTACATGGGACTCTTTCTGAATACTCACATATCCCAAACCTACCTTTGTGTTGGACCTTTGAAAAGGGAAACTTCCAAGAAGAAAGGAAATCTCTCATTAATACATCTTAATGAAGCGAAACCTTTGTAGTCCTGCACCAGGGCACTGTTAGATCAAAGTGTAACTGTACCTTTGATGTCTGTATGACGATGAGAAAATACTATTTGGGGTAAATATGTGATCTAACTTAAGGCCTGGTGAATGAAACTCAAATCAGAATTCTCAAAATACTTACTTTTAATTACTAGAAAACCAAGATGGCAAAAATGCTAATGAAGAAGTCGCAAGAATTTTATGCAACCAAACAACAAGTTTTGTACCTATGCTTCCCATTGTTTTTTTTTTATATTGTTTACGGTATCACATGTACAGCGTTTATAATTCATGACAATTGGCTACACAATAAGAAAGCCTCTCCTCTGGCGTGCATATATAATTAATATACATATTTAGAATGAATATTCATGACTTTGTTATTCTGAAATGCAATGTTCAAATTGTACATGTAAGTCTTTATCAGGACATCCAGGTTATGATCTGACGTTAAAATATAAATACTGATCTAATTCAAACAATATATGAACTATTAATATAGCCAGCTTAATCAGGTTGACACATAGGAAAATACATTAAAGGAGATATAATAAAAATCCCTTTCAGGCAGGTCATTCAATTGGCGGCCATCTTTGGAATTTCAGTCATGCAAGTATAGCTTCAGTCTCTTTCAATGAGGAAACATCAAATTCTCCCAAGCTGTTCACCAAACGTACGATGAAATTTCATATTTGAAATTACCAAAATCTTGAAATCTTACAACTGTCTCATAAATTTTGTTTCTAAACGCTCAAATCATGTCAATAAGCTGCATTTTTCTGATTCATTTATTTAGATGCCGAGACTTATTCCACCATTTTGCGCATTGCATTTTCTCCCATTCTTTGATATAATTCAATATTGATAGAAGTGCATGTCATACAGCTAAACTGTTTATCTAGAAATGTTCTTATCGATGAATTGATGCAGTCCTATTTGTTCTTAACTATTAACTCTTGTGATGAAAGGAAATTTGAAAGAAAAAGAGAGACAGAGAGAGAACATATGGCTTGAAGTTGGGCAACTGATGTTTCTGGCATTTTTTTCAAGGGGTTCCTCCAGTGAGGACATGAAAAAGATTCAGTGGCTCCTCGCATACTAATAATTAATATACTTAAAAAGAAGGTCTCGTCCATAATATCTACAGTGCAATTACTGTATAATATTGAGTAGCTTAGAAGTTTACTGGGTGAATTCACTGCTGTGATGTGACATAACTGGGACAGTTAGCGACTGGGATTGTTTTTACCAAGACATGTATGAGGTGTAAAATTAAACATAAATGATAAAATGTGACACCGGGTACATAAAAGCGTCCGTCATTGAAGAAACTTTTTTAATGCGGCGTCTCAGAAAATTCTGAAAGCTGGAAAGCTGTTATTTGTGGCATTCTGCTGGTTTTTCAGGCCTTCATCTGCTCCTTAAGTGTTGCTAGCATGCCGTTGTTCTTTATCTCCTGTAGTTTTTAGTGTTTTCGTTCTCCCCAAAGTCTATTAGTAGGATCAGACATTTCTTCCTTCTTCCCATGATTCCATTTTAACAGCAACATGAACAAATAAAATAAACCTAAAAGATAGTGGATGATGCCAAAGTGACTGGATAATGAAAGAACTAAAATAAACTAGAATGTTTTTTGCCCACCCATGTTGCTCAGTGTTGCTAAAAAAAAACCCAGGAAATTACATCATAGAAAGGGACCTTGACCCCCATCATAACAGTGTGTGAAGGTCAATTAGTTAAAATATTAGAGGTTAGTGTTAAGTAAAATGTTGTTGCATAACCACCCCCAAAAACTTAATGATAATTATAAATGAATAATTTAGGATAGAAGGATGGATTGATCTTTAAATAAATAAAAATGAAATCCTAAACTACCTAAAAACCTAAAATAATATACCAAACTTAATTGCTGACATTCCAATCACATACTCAGTTCAGGATGTGATTACAAAACAATTCATGAAAAATATATTTTTTTCTATTTTCTAATATCTATGAAGTCTGTCACTTCATCTGTATATTTTGTCTAGTGTATGCTTAACAAACAGAATGATTCATAATTTAACTTTCCAATTAATCATTTTTGTGAATCAGTGCAGTAAAATAATCATTTGAGTAAATTTGAACACATATGTAAATCATTTTATTTTTTTTAGTTTTTTTTTTTTTAGTTTTCGATTAGGTTTTTCCATGGCTGAGAGCTCAAAAAAAGTAAAAAGTGATGATTTTTGACAGTGTATCCAGCAGGCTACAATAAAGCAGTCATCTTACCTTTCGAGGAAATGTTTCTCAAATCAAAATGTCTTACTGAAAGCTACCTTGCACAACCCATGACTCCCAGTGTAATAAGTGTGATGAGAATGTGTCAACAGCCCCAGTAAGAGGCTGATACCCACCGAGGAGACGAGTGGATGTTTCATCTGAGGTTGAGAAAGCCACATTGTTGATTGTGTGTTGGTAGATTTGTGATCGTGAATGCCAAGCCCTGCAGGTAACACTCTTCAAACAATTGGTTGGGATTGAGTGTCAGGACTTGTCAGTCTCCGCTCGTGGCCTGAGGGGCACATGTTGTTTGTATATCTGTCACAACTACACAAAAACTTTTTTTTTTTCTCTACGGAGCGCAACTTTTTTTTTTTTTTTTTTTTGATGTCTGCAAGGCATGTCGGGGCTTTTTTTTTTTCTTGATGTATGGTTGATGCAGAGTCTGACAATCTGACAATTTTGACGGTACGTTTCTAAATATGATTCTTTCTTTTGTAGGGAGCGCTGGAACGTCCGTCACATTCAATCGGAATGGTGATGCACCGGGACGATACGATCTTTTCCAGTACCAGATGAGTATCAACAGCACGTCTGGATATAAAGCTATCGGACAGTGGACAGAAACTCTCCAACTTAACGTGAGTATATTTTATCCGCAAAAGCATTGTCATGAGATAATGTGTTTCAGATTCAGCCATCAAATGTTTACAGTCTGATTCTGGTTGGTGAGAAGAAACTTGCATTTTAGGCAGTTTTGCTTTATACTGGTTCCCAATTATCTGTGGATAAAGCAATAAAGCCAGTTTAATGGTCCATTTATTCTCAATACTCAAAAAAAAAAAAAAAAAAAAAATAGGAAAAAGAAAAACTGTTACATATTTTTACACAATATATTTATTTATTTATTTGATTGTTTATTTGTTTAACAATCTGGAAAAAATCAGGTTTGATTTATTTATAATATGATTTAAAACCCATTTATTTATTTATTTATTTATTTATTATCACTTTCAGAAATATCTGTGAAACTTTTTTTGCATTTTTTGTTGTATTTATGTAGTTTAGTTTTTACTTTCTTTGTTCATGTATTTTTGTTTATATTAAGTAATGTTTATATAATAATTAGTATAGTAGTTATTAGTAATTTATGTAGTGGTTATTAGTAAACACTACATATTGGCATATATATATATATATATATATATATATATATATCTTGACTTACTCCACTAACAGGTGTCCGGTTTCTTTCCGGTCATTTTTTTTCTGGTGGTTCAGGAAGCTCTTTCTACACCCACCGGTTGGGCACAGCCAAGCGTAACAGTTAAACATAATATAATTTTGTCCAGATAATTGCTAGGGACATTAAAAGATTCATCTTAATACCAAGAGAGTCATAAGACCTTAACCTCTGATTGAATCATAGATTAATGTATGAGAAACCCTTGTCCTGGGGAGTACAGGTTATTATGTGTGTATTAATAATATCACCAATCTGTTTGTGCCTATGCATTGATTATTGTGCACACATATGGCAGCAATCAGTTCAGTTTAACTAAAGCAAAATAAAGTTCTGTTTATATACAGTTCGATTATGAACTCACTCTCAACATTAGCGTAAGGAACACGTTTATGATCGTTTTTTTTTCTTTCAGATCTAATGTTGTCATGGTTGAGCAACAGCTGAGCGTGTTAGTTATAGTTACACTGGTGATATATTTATAGCCAGCTACATAGTTGAAACTAGTTTATTTCAAAGACATTTGTGAATAATTTTCAGGATAACTACATCTGAAGTCTTGTATTAAAGTATTTTAAGCACTGACAGTTAATCTTAGATTAGCTTCTTGTTAACTGTAATTGAAAGTTATCTGTTATATTAAACCAGTATATCCATGTCATAACTAAGAGGTCTAGTTCAATGGTCTCAAACTCAATTCCTGGAGGGCCACAGCTTTGCACAGGTCAGCTCCAACCAGTTCCAACTCACACCTGCTTGGAAGTTTCTAGTAATCCTGAAGACCTTGATTAGCTGGATCAGGTGTGTTTGATTAGGGTTGGAGCAACACTGTGCAGAGCTGTGGCCCTCCAGGAATTGAGTTTGAGACCACGTGTCTAGTTAATGTCAGTGTCATATGATCAACACACAAGGATTATACTGATATTAATGAGGGGTTTATTCTGGTCTCACTAGGTTTATGTTTTATAGTGTGCCAAAATTGTATTTTATTTCATTTCATTCCATTTTAGAAGTGATTCACATCAGATTTAATGATTTTACTATGTTCAGGTCCACTCTTACTGTAGTTAAAAGACTGTCGTTTCACCAATAGTTTTATTATTATGAACTATTCTAAAAATATGCTATGAAAGGATTTGATGTTGTCACATGCGTCATCTGAACTTGCTATACATGCCACGGTTGCCTGCTACATCTCATTCACAACAACTAAATTTAATTCCCTAACGTCTGGTTGAAATTCATCCAAAAGTTTGATCTCTCTTTTTTTATTTCCATGAGGGCAACGAATAATTGTATTTGTCGCTGGAAGTATGCGCCTCATCGCATGTACTTAATATTTGTCAGGCTGTTCTCGCTTGGCCTCAATAACGTTGTAAATGGATTTGTCTTGCATTGTGGGAATCCTTTTTATACGCAGCCTGTGAAAAGCTGTATTATTAGAGGAGAGAAGAAGAGAGAAAGTGAGAGTGCAAATGCTGTCCACTTGTGATTCACATCTTCAAGCCTCCATTGAGTCACAGATGAGAAGTCTGACTGAGAAGATCGCCTACGGCTCCCACAGCAAATGTCATTTGCGCCTCAACCCCCGTCCTGGGCCCTTCACACAAGGGAAATCCAGGAAACGGTGAGAGAATCCCATAAACGGTCCTTCAGGGATTTGTTGTCTTTCCCTGCTGTCGTCTTACGAAGGAAATGTCACTGCTTTCCTCAACAACCTGCTGATTGCTCACAAATGTTAGAATATATGCAGTTGGAGCAAATTTTCAAATAGGCCCTCCCTTTATAAATAAACTGCAGATTTGAGCTTTAAACATTCTCTTAAAACTTTTTATACACACTAACAGTAGCATTTTGAAAATTATGCAGGTTTTCTCCTCCATTGTTCCTTGCTGGTAGGTGCGAGATGCATTCTGGGATACCTGGCTGTCTCAAATCCGCTCTTGATGCATCCTTAGTAAAAGGGGCGGAGCAAGAACACATCCGGGGATTTGAACTGTACTTGACTAGATCTGAACTTTGAATTAGAAACAGTGCTTGGGAAGCCACTGATGATGTTTCACAAGTCCACAAGAACACATATAGAGGCACTGCTTTAGCAAATAGTCCCAAAACACACTCTACGTAAGTCAGAACACAATTTGCAACACAATAAGTTTTTTAATTCACATTAGGTTTCATTAGGTCACATGATCACCACACAAGGATTCGAATGATATGATCTGAGGGGTTTCCTCTGGTCTCAATTGCTTTGCTGAATGTACTTTATAGTGCACCATAATACTAAATGGTCTTTTTTTCTATTTTATATTATTTTATTTTATTATTATTTTAATAATAATACTCTACTCATTTATGTGAAAGCTTTCGAAATGTCAGAACACAATTCTAAGGTATTTTTAATGCAACAAGAACTTCTATGGCTCTTTTAGTCTTACCAAGCACTGTGTCGCTCATTCTCGACATTGAAAGTGAAGAAACATCTCAGATTAGCCTGTTATATTGTGGAAATGTTAAATAGTGGAGAATAGTCAAGATGGCTTATTTTTTATGTCAAAGTGATTGAAAACATTACAAATTATCTATCAATGTTTTTAAAATTCATAAATGGGTGGAAATTTTGTGCTAACTGTGTTCGTAGCATTGTGGCATGGAATCCCATCGTAGCCATTAACATAAAGCATCTGCTTCTGTTGTTAGTTTCCTCTATTGTTATGGTGGAGAGCAACAGTTTGAAGAAATATGTGTGTGTTTTTACATTTGCATTTGGTTAAACAACATTTGAAGTTAACTCTATCGCCCCCTTGAGTACTGAGGTTTGTTAGCACCACAATAACTCCACTGAGTCACAGATGAGGATCCATCTCCAAGGATCGCCTACGGCTCCCAAAGCAAATGTCATTTATGTCTCATCCCTCATCCTCGGTTCTCTCCACGGAGAGTATTGAAGAGAAAGTCCCACAAACGGTCCTGCAAGGCCAGAGCTGCAGGGGTTCTGTGTCTTTCTTCACCGTTGTCTCAAGGCGAAAGCATATCTGCTTTTGGCGCCGTTTCAGTAAGCATCAAGTGATGTTTTTTCCTCACTCTCTGGGCACATACAGCCATGAAAGGTCATGTTGCAATGAGCTGTACTAGGAACGCCGATACTGAATGCACACCTACTGACTCTTATCGGAATGCTAGCAGGAGACAACAGCGGGTTGTTGGGTTTATCCTTCTTCCTTAGTGGGCTTGCGATAAAAGCCAGTTGAATCCATTCCCAGAAAAGGCACTGAATTATGATGGAGTTGGTTATTATTGAATTTATCAGGATGTGCTATGGAAAAGAGCTCTAATGTGTTTTTTGCTTGCTGCAGAGGTATTAATATTTAATGACATTACGCAATCTTGATTTGCCTAGGATTTGCATTTTGTAAAAAGCTCTGAATTTTAAAACAGGAAGCTGGCTTGCTTGTGCAAACAGCTTTGGTGCATCAGTTTTTACGTCACTGAACTTACCTGCAGATTGGCACACACCTTCTTCTTTTTGGTTCTTGGTGTAATGTGACAGATGAGTCAGTGAGTGCAGAAATAAGTTGCAAATGAGCATATTTTTTTTCTAGTCTTGGAGACCTTTCTTAAACCTCACAGGTGGCGTTTGACATGTTTCTACCAACTTTTCAGCCCACACTAAACGTGAAGCTGCTGCATGATGTGATGTTTAATATACAATACAGGAATGAGATTTTGGAACAGTTGGATTTCATACTGGGCAGAGCTTGAGTGTTGATCTTAGTGTTTTAGTCATTACCTTTGCCTTGATGAGTCCGATGAAAGGCTTTGAGAAGTCACAGGGAAGCTTCCAGAGATGTTGACCTTTAGGACCTGGGACCTTTCTTTCTTTTAGATTTTATATATTTCACGTCCATGTGCAGTAAGGACATGTAAATCCTGTTATGTACTATCTGAACTGTAACTTTTAAAAATGGAATATGAATAACCCTATTAAGGGTTACAGTTTATCAGACTTTCAGAAGCTTTAGGAGCCATTTAAACAACACCATTTTCAACTAAAAATGAACTTTTTATGCATTTTGACCATTCATTTACACGACAACGGTGTTTTGGGGGCCTGAAAACACAAGCTTTTTGGTTTCAAAGTGCAAGTTTTTGAAAACGATACCGTTGTCATCTCTGTGTAAAGTACCAAAACATGAATTTGTGAAAACAGTGATGTCATTTGTATGCGTATTACATGTTTAGTCTATAGGCGTGTAGTGTTTCTTTACAAAGTGACAACTACTGGCCTGGCATGAATAGTACAGCGTTTTTAATCGTTTTCGCGGATTTGTGTGATAACGCTGTCATCTGTACGTGAAATAAGCAGAGGAAAATTAACATCACTGTCGTGTAAATGTACCCATAGTCGAGCTCAGGCACTTCTACTTTAATTATAACTTAGGAATGTTACGAGCTAACAAGCTAAATTTAGCCACTTTTGAGAAATCTTTGATTAAGCATCTTTGATATTATCTAACTGATTTTTGATACTTTTATCAAAAATTTTGAGAGTAATACAAACCATTTCATATCACAAAACATCACAGAGTTTATCAAATCCATTGCTAATACTTATTGATGATTTTTTGTTGTTGTTGAATAAATTTTACGAAGCTAAAAATTTACATTAAAAAACAGTGTTTTGCTTTTTTTCTACTTTTTAATAAACTACAATTTAAAAGTTGTTTTATGTTCATTTTTTTGTTCTATTTAGCAAGGACGCATTACATTGCTCAAATGTGACAGTAAAGACATTTAAAATGTCACAAAAAAAAATTATATTTCAAATCAATATTGCTCTTTTAAAAAAAATCTATTCATCAAAGAATCCTGAAAAATGTATTATGATTTCCACCAAAATATTAAACAGCACAGCTGTTTTCAACATTGATAATAATCAGAAATGTTTCTTGATTTCTGAAGGATCATGAAGACTGTAATAATGATGCTGAAAATTCAGCTTTCCATCACAGGAATAAAACTTAATAAAACGTATTCAAATAGAAAACAGTTATTTTAATTAGTAATATTTCACAATATTACAGTTTTTACTGATTTTTTTTTGGTCAAATAAATGGAGCCTTGGTGAGCAGAAGAAAACATAAAAAATCTTGGCAACCTCAAACTTTTGAATGGTATTGAATATTTCTATTCTTTGAAATAAATAAATAAATAAAATGACAAAAAAAAAAAAGTAGCAAATTGAAAGTTTAATATTTTATTCAATGTACGTGTCACACCCTCACCACATGTACTTTCAGTTTGTTTGTTTTCATTAGTCACATGTGCTCTTTTGTTCTGTTTTCCCGCCACAATCAGTCACCATGGACACTGCCCTAATCATCACAGCTGTTTGTCATTTTCAGTTAATTCGTCTGTGTATATTAGTTCAGTTCAGTTGGTTTGTCTTTGTTGGGTCTCGTATGTTTGTGGATTGTGTTTGTGACTGCCTTCATCTGTGTCAACCTGTTGGATTTCTAAGTAAAGACTTTTTGTGATTAATCTTCCCCTTCCTATTCGTCTGAGTTACTACACACTGCATTACAGTACGATGTAGAGACATATATGATGGAGATATTCAAATTTTGCTAATGCTAACCTACAAGCTAGCCATAATGTCTGAAAAGTCGGAGACATCCCCACATCTCTGCATTGAGTTGATTGTGTGCCAGAATAGTGATTAATTTATTCACTGTTGTGCCAACCTTCCTTACAATAAACTGAATAAGGGCCAGCAATCCATGATGAAAACATGGGAAACAATGGCTCAGTTGACTTCATTCAGTTCACACTAAATTAATGGAAGGTATTTACACAAATTGAACATCAAGCGTGACATATAAAGAAGCATTGTTTGAAAACAAAACCGCTCACCCATTCTTCATTTTTAATTAGCTTATCATTGGATACTTTCCCTAATACCAACAGGGTATAATTATGCACTTCCCCGGAGTTTCAAATTTTGATTAGTCTGGGAGAATAGAGCCTATAGACGATGAGCTAATTATGTCTGTCTCAGGGACAGAGCCAGTGCGTCTTCTGTCACTTGAGGGATTATGGTTGCACTTTATTGGGATGTGATTCACACTGAATATCTTCTGCAATCATGTTTTTTTTTCTCCATTGTCATCTGATAGTTAATGTCAACTAAGTCAGTTGGTCATTATCGCAAATTAAACTCTGTCAGGCTGATCCGGACTCTGACGTGAACACAAAAGGCATTATATGTGTGTTATCTTGCTTAATATATGGCTATATAGGAAAAAACAACTATATATATATATATATATATATATATATATAACATTTCAATCAGATGCCTAGGTCAGTTATACCGTTTTGTTAATATACAAACATTATTCTCATACTATAGTGGACAGCTATTCAAAAAGGTATTTTATTGTGTATGTATGGGTTTTAATGGCATAGTTGCACATTAACAACTACAGTGGACTATATATCATTCTATACGCTGCCACCACGTGGCACCACGTAATGTGGAATTTTTCTTTTATCTTAACCAAGATGGCCAAGAATCCAAGAATATCCATCCATTCCTTCTATCTTAAGAAAAAAAAGAAAAAATGTGTAACATCAAGTAATATCTAAGGAGTCATATCGTTGGCAAATTTTCCAAGTATTGATTTTAGACTGGGAGTAAATTCTGATTAATCATCTGTCCACTAATTGGACATAATGCATCACTAGATCACTAGTTATATTTCAGCTACAATCCATACTATTACTGTGACTGTTGTTCTTGGAAAGCTGTAAAATAAATGTTTTTGTGTTATTAGAATGCAATTTGCAGTTACTTTAAAAAGGTAATCTGATTAACTAATGCACGTTACTTGTAATGTTTTACATTAAAAAAAGTAATCTGATTACATAATGTATGCTACTTGTACAGTTTGAATACATCAATAGATCAGTCTGAGATTTTCTCAGAGAGGAGAGCTAAATTTGTCCATTTTAAACATAAACAGAATTATCAGCTAATAAGGGTGATGCAGAAAGAATGGTGCTTTTTTTTTACGTACATGCACAGTCGAACGCACAGCCTTGCAAAGTATACTTCACTTGACTCATAAGCGTACACAGGCGTTCGACGCATGCACATTGCGACAAATTGCAATACCTGAGTTAATGAGTTACAACCCATATAAATATCTTTGTATTCTTTCATGCTAGATTTGTACAAATGAGGGTACTTTCTAACCTCTTTACACAATCTCTCGTCTATATAGGCCTCCATCATCGCTGTAGCTTGCATGCATTCCGGTCTGTTCTGCAGTTTTTCTTCTACTACCTTGTGAATCGACGTCCTCAGGGCACAGTTGCCACCTTGTGGAAAAACTAATTACTGGAAAAAAATCAAATGCACATGTGCAACCTGCACATGTGCAACCTGTAAAAAGTAAAGTATACTTTGGCCTTATATCGACATACTCTGATGGACCGGACATGTCAAAAATGTCAGGGTGATGCAACTGTCTTGATATCATGATATTAATATTTAATAATCATTTCTTATTATTTGATGGTTACATCACATGATATTTTAAAACAAAGTTAATTATAATATATATTTTTTTTTAAATAAATTTAATTATAAATTATACATTTTTATTAAAAAAAAAAAAAAAAAAAGTTTTTCAAAACATCCATGTGTCATGAACGGTCGTATAGCACACACGACGAAGATTCTAAAGTCTAAAAGTCTAATGAATAATCCACACAATGCAATGAAGAAGTAGGCAAGTGACAAAAATTATGGCTGTGTTCCAATCCAAATTTAATGCCCTTTACTCACTAACTTCCCTCCGTCTCGTGGACTCGGATGTGTGTCATTGCTTATGTTGCAGGAGTGCCCACTACTGGCAGAACTCGTGTGTATGGTTTAAATGGAACGCACTAAGCCCTTGATCAGAGGGCTTAGTCACTTCCTTGATCACTTGGAATTCACTATGGAGCTGATTTATTATTTAAACCCCTTTTCTACTTATACATTTGTTTTATGCGACATTCTATATGCATATAAGTTGTTGGAGACAATATATAAAATCCTATAGGAATATGAGCTGTTGGAGAAAAATAAAATAACACAAATGAAGCAAAATATCAATAGTAGAAACTTTGACTGTAAACATAAGGTACTGTAGCTACAAGTATTATGCAACTGAATCTCAACTTAATTAATATATTATAGACTATTATGTGATTAATTCTCAAAATAATTAATATGTCATACACTTCAGTAAAGCGCGATCTGCTGTGACGTCACAATCAAGTTGAATTGTGGGATATAGAGCTGCTTGAAGTGTACATCAGAGTAGACTTGATCCCTCTGCCAAAATCAAGGGGAAAAGAGTTTGTCCATATAAACTTCCCTCGTCCACTTCATGAAGTGGAATGCACTTAAAAAAAAAAAAAAAAAAAGTGGCAATAGGGATTCCCCCGAGGGTAAGTGCTTAGGGAAGTTCACGAGTGCATGTATAAAATTGGAGTGGAACGCAGCCACTGTCGTACATAGACATGACCGGGTAACTAAAAACAGAAACACGGGAATTTATATGCAAGTGATAAACAAAAGTAATTAATCACACACAGCTGAACAGAATGACGAATCAAATCAGTAACCATAGTAACTCATAAAGAAACTCAGGCAGGAAAAGCAAAGACAAACTCAAAACAGAACATAATTGTGACAGTATGTTTGTAAAACAGTTTTTACCTTATTTCATAAACATTTATATTAAGTAATTATTTGATATTTAATAATTACTCATTACTTGGTTATACCACATGACATTAAATAAAAAAATGTGATTAAAATATCTTTTTTTTTTTTTTTTAAAACATCCATGATTTATGTTTGTAAAACATTTTTTGTTGTTGTTGTTTTTACGTACAGTATGTATTGTGTACATTGTGTAATATTAATCATTAATCATTAATTTATCATTTATCATTAATCATTGTTTGGTTACACTGCATGACATTTTTAGAATCATTAAATTATAAATATTAAAAAGTTTAATATTAAAAACTTGCCAAATGCCTTTTAATCTTAATATTTAAAATATTTTTTTTTTCTTTGTTGTTGTTAGCACCATGGATGTTCTTGTGAAACATTTTTTTGAATAAAACATCAGTCTGTTAAATTAGCTTTAGTGTTCAGTGTCTAACACCAACTGAAGCCCCCTAGCAAGAGGCCAATGAACGTCTATCACTTTCAACATGGCTTCCAGCATTCAAAACCCAAAACAGCACGAGCTGAGAATGAATGAGAGATGTTAATTCCTGTTTCGCAAGTGGATCCATTAAGCTTGTACCCGTTAAGCAAGAGAACATACTAGATTCATGAAGAAACTATCACATAATACATATCCATAGTCACGCCCCTTCAATCATGGCATGTTGCGCTAATACGCTCCGCATATTTATTCAGTGGCACCCGTGTGTCGAGGGACCTGCTAAAAGAGGGGTCTTCCTCCACGCTAGTTAATTATCGTAGCAAACACTTGAACGAGGAAGCTCTGAAGCGTACGCAGGGTGTCAGATCAAATGTGCGATGCCAACTGACAAGAAGGCAGTGTTGAGAAAGCACCGTGTGACACAAGCCAGAGACAATTACCGCTGCGGATAGTTTTGTGCACTCATAACGACTCCGTTTGGGTGGAAAAGAAATTGAGTATCGCCACGCCTTTCATTAGCGCAACCTGGGTAACGTAATTAGCACTGTGACACGGCTTCCCCACACTTAAACGAATCTGCATCTCGTTTATCACTCTCTCCGCACTGAGTTTGTTGATGAGGAGGAGGTGAGCTGATGAAGAACCAACCACACTGAAGGCTAAAGAGTAAGATCTCATCCAGTATCCATAGCAACAGGGCTGTTAATCTCATTAGGATTGCCACACTGCTCTTAATTACGAGCAACAGGACAGAGTATGGTGGCCCCCAAAGTCCAAATTACGAACCATGTGTCATGAAGGCTGGGGGGGGAGATTGCTTTGGGTGGGGAGCAGAAATTAAGCTAATTACTCTTGCCCCTTCACTGCAGATGTGCTGGAAAGAAGCAGAACAACTACGCTTAGTCCACCTTGTGTAGTAAATAGATGAGCCCTGTATGTAGCAAAAACTAAGGTTGTCAGAATGGTACAAAGTTGAAAACCTTGACCACAGATGTGCCGCAGTGGACGCATTTATGCATGCAGTGTATGAGTGGGGGCCAAGAGAAAGAAAGCAAGAGAGAGAGCTTTAATTCTTGGTTTCTAAGCAACTAGAGAGACTGCTTGGCACCTTGCAGAAAACTCTCTGAAACCTCCATTGTGTGATTTACTACACACAATATCTGTATGAGTAGAGACGGTTTGTTGGAGGTAGAATAGTTTGGATGTTATGACGTGTGTTTGTGTGTGTGTGTGTGTGTGTTTGTGTGCTTTTTGACAGCGAAACTGCAGCAATATTTTAAAGAAGAATGGTTTTGGTGGTATACAGTCCAAATAATAATAATATGTACTTCTGTAATGGTGTAAACTAGTTCCTAGTTCTAGCTGACAATTTATAACTTTATTAACCATTCAGTTTGTGTTACTGACATGAATGATAATTCAGATTGTGCTGTTAATTCTGCAAAAAAATCCCACAGACTTACATAAAAAGATGCAAGCCATATCGAGAAAGCAGAATACCCTAGCAACCGCAGGACAACACAATTAAAACTACACTAAACACTTTAAAAATGCATTGCAACATTGTGGCAATCGTCTATATCTTCTTTGCAATGTGGTGGTGAGTATTGCATGGGCAAGTTTTGTTATTGTTTTTATTCTTTTTCTTCTGGCCTAAATTTTGCAGCATTTTTTTATTTATTTTTTTTAATACAGGGTGGGGGGTGTGGGAAGAAGTATGCCAAACCACTTAAAGAGTAGCTGATTTTTTTTATTTTTTTAAAAAAAATATAAATATTTGGGGAAAAAATGTTTGTATTATTTATATACTACTATAGTATGCATTGATATTTTAAATTACCTCTTATTTTTATGTTATATATAATTGTTTTATTTCAGCTTTTTTGATTTACTGAAAATTATTTTTTTAAAAACTTTTAGTCAACAATAACTATGTAAGCTGGTTTCTTCCACATAATAGGGAAAAAAAAAAAGGTAAATGTGACTTTTTTTGTCAATTCTATTAGTTTAAAGCTGAACATTTGGACCATTTTTCTTGAAATTCCTTTTTTTTATATATCTTGAAAATCAGACTTTTTTTCTCAAAATTCTGACCTTCTTTCTCCCAATTCTGAGTTTATAACTGACATTTCCATTTTTTTTTATTTCGCAATTCTCGCAAAAAAAAAAAAAAAAAAAGTTAATGTAATGCAAAAACGTCTCAGGTTACGAATGTAACCAGGGTTCCCTGAGAACAGGGAACGAGACTCTGCGTTTGCAACGCTATGGGGAAACGTCACGTGACTCGGTGTTCGAAAGCCAAATATCCAATAACTCCAAATCCTATTGGCCGGCGACAGCCTATGACGTCATACAGGCGCGACCCGGAAGTATAAAAGGGGCGCCTGGGGAAGCAGTCATTATCCATCGTCTTGAGGGACTGTTCAGCAGGCAGCCCGATGTATGGCAAGGAAACGCAGAGTCTCGTTCCCTGTTCTCAGGGAACCCTGGTTACATTCGTAACCTGAGACGTTCCCTTTCGAAAGGGAACTTCTACTCTGCGTTTGCAACGCTATGGGGAACGATATACCCACGCCGCCATGCTTGAGGAGAATGCCTGCCAAGAAAAATGGCTGAGACAAAGGCTCCAGAGCAGTAGAAACTGCTTGGCAACTCTCCCTCGGGTCACACCAGGCTGTCAGTGACAGCATTCCCTTCGGCCAACAGCCCAAGCTAAACTCCATGAAGGACCTCCTCAAAGGCCCTACAGAAGGTGCTAAAGCGTCTGGAACCCACTTTTCCATAAGAAACAGTGGTCCCTTCAAGGGAATGTGGCCAGGGAACCGAAGGGAACCCCGGCCAGCCACTAGAGGGGAATGAAGTCACCCTCAATGCCACCAGGGAGGCCGACCTTGTCTGACCTGAGACAAACTCAGTCTGGGCCAACCCTGTCTGAATACAGAGCCTCCTAACACGCATTCTTCACAGAAGATAGTAAGTAAGAGTGACTGCAATGAGGCAGAAACAAACTCAAACCCACGCGTAGAGACGGGCATCCTGGAGAGCAGAACTCAGCTAAGTGCTATGAACCCTCGTATTGAGGGGAGTATAATCCACTCATCCTAGGATCTACCCAGTGCTTAATTAACGCACTGAGGAGGCCGTGCGCTACAGAACCCTGATGCAGGGGAGCACAAACCAGCCTGATGCTGGATCCTTAAGAGGAGGCCTGATTAAGGCCTACCCCATGACCAGCTTAGGGAGCTAAGCACTATTACAAACATAACCCTAAAAGGGAAGTACGAAACTCACCTAACAGGTAGACCATGCGATGGGCACATACTCATGGAGGCCGAAAGAGGCCTACAGCATGATAGAGTTAAGTGAATAACAGAAGTCAAACAGAAAGTGGCCCGGCTTTCTTTCCGGGGTAGAAAGATGACTTCAATGGCAGCCTAAGAGGCTGCAAAGTGCCCACATGACAATCCACCCAACACGATCCACCGAGCAGTGTACTCAGTAAAAACACCTTTTACTCTCTAAAGCAAGAGGAGTACAGCGTACGCCAGCACGCATTAAGGAAGGCCTGGAGGGGCCTATAACCTCAACAGACACGTGGCATCAGCTCGTGGCAGTGTTTAGGCCCAAAGGACGATAAACAACCAGACAAAAGGAGGTTGGTTTATCACTTAGGCCTCTGGCCAACAGAAGTGTATAAAGATAACTCTCAAAGAGAAATACACCCAAACATACTCCAGTGTGTTAAAACTAGGCGGCCCGTAGGCCTAGCAACCTCTAATACACACGGCGTAGTCTTGTGGCCGTTTCTAGGAGCACAAAAGATCCACCCTAGGCGCTAGGTGGCCCTTAGCTCAACTAGAATAGGACTCAGGGAGGCAGATATAGGTAAAAAACAACCTTCAGTAAGGTTTTGCTGCCAAACCAACCTGAGGGGCTAGCCACTCGAAATACTCGGTAAAAAGCACCTTGTCACCCTCACAGCGAGAGGAGTATATAACTGAACTCCACATATTACACCGGAGGCCGAAGTAGGCCTGCCTTAGTAAACACGTGGCATCAGCAAGTGGCTACCATAACCATACCACCCAGAGGCCATGTATTAACAGTGTCATGATTAACACATGAAAAACACTGCCAAACACCGAGAACAGGCCTGTTAGGGCCTATCCGTCAGTGATGGGGTGTGGCCGATGGTGGCATGGTTTCCCAGGCATCCTGCCAACAAGTCGACTAGAAAAAGGAGGCCTAAAGGGGCCTCCATTCCAGTAACAGGTGGCAATTAGCCTACTCACAGGTTAAAACACAAATTGTGCCAAACGTAAACTAAAAAGGAGGCCTGAAGGGGCCTGCCAATTCAATAACACGTGGCTACAGCTCGTGAATTAAAGTGCTGCCAAACCAACCTGAGGGGCTAGCCACTCGAAATACTCGGTAAAAAGCACCTTGTCACCCTCACAGCGAGAGGAGTATATAACTGAACTCCACATATTACACCGGAGGCCGAAGTAGGCCTGCCTTAGTAAACACGTGGCATCAGCAAGTGGCTACCATAACCATACCACCCAGAGGCCATGTATTAACAGTGTCATGATTAACACATGAAAAACACTGCCAAACACCGAGAACAGGCCTGTTAGGGCCTATCCGTCAGTGATGGGGTGTGGCCGACGGTGGCATGGTTTCCCAGGCATCCTGCCAACAAGTCGACTAGAAAAAGGAGGCCTAAAGGGGCCTCCATTCCAGTAACAGGTGGCGATCAGCCTACTCACAGGTTAAAACACAAATTGTGCCAAACGTAAACTAAAAAAGGAGGCCTGAAGGGGCCTGCCAATTCAATAACACGTGGCTACAGCTCGTGAATTAAAGTGAACCAAGCTACAGGGAACCAGCTGTAACCCAAAAAGCTATGGGAAGCTAACTGCAACCTGCGCTAGGCTACACATTCCAACAGGCAATGTACCCTAAATACACATTTTGACTAAAGGGAACCAAACAAAGCCAACATGGTCTAAGGAAGGCTAATATAAGCCTACTACCTCAGACAGACACGCGGCATGGCCTGTGGCAGCGTAAACCTGTGAAAATATGTGAGCACATTATGATCAGTTAAACAGTATAGTAGAACAACCGCTAACTAGAAGGAGGCCGAATATCATAAGGCCTACAATCCGAGTTATAAGCAGTATAACCGTTAACCAGACCACTAAAAAAGGGAGCTAATAGATACCAGTTTTCTTCAACAAAGTGGCACTAACTACCCTGAATATGCAATCCAACAGGTGATGCACCCAGTGACAAGGACCTCAGACTGGAGAGTACAAGTCACCAAATACTCAAAACAAAGGCCTACTTTCACAACAAAGGGCCTACTGTTATGAGAGCAGGTGCCAACCTGTGGCAGCATAGGCTCACATACAGTGTAGGGCAAAAGTCTAGAACCCAAAGTAACACAAACTTTGATCTACATGCTGTTTTGAAAAGAAAAACACTTCCCACACAGATCCTCAAATCTGATCTAAGCCCCAGAGGACAGGAGCTAAAAAACTAGCAATGTCAACTCAAACTTGATAAAACAAATTATCAAGTGGCTCAGAAGAAAATTCCTTTTAGCATGAAAGTTCTAGAAAGTGGGGCCAAGCACACACCTGCACAACTTATCTACGCAAAGATAAGGGCCTACCACCTGAGGAACAGCATAAGGGAGTCAGAAAACAGTCTACAACCTAGCTGTAACACTCAAATTGCACCTACACCAGCAAGGGGATAATTGGGCGTACAGCCTAACAACTCCCTCGGGAGGAAAACCAGAACTAGGAAACAAATCCTGAAAGGATAGTGAATACATATGGGGTTACTTCATATATCACATCACCTAGCTCTAGCCTGGCTGCCAAGTTATAGGCCTATTTTCTTTATTATATACAACAGGCACCATAACAAACAGCCTGATCTCCACTTCTAAATCTCATGATGAGAAAAATAAAGTGAAGCTCAAAGCTGAAAAGTCAGGCGGCCGGTTAGGGCCGCCGTAGACATACAAACTGAAGCAATGAGTGCCAACTCAAACTATACTGAAAATAGGCGAGAGGCTACTCAACATAGAGAGAAAACTAAGCAGCAGCCATTCTGTGACCTGCTTAGTCAGTCTCAACATTCCAGTTTTGCCCAAAAAACCCCTTCAAATTCTATATCTCAATGTACATTCACTGTGACATGTTCAGAAAATATACAGGAACGACACAAAGTCAACATTTAAGAAATGAAATCTGACTCTGTCTTACCTTCCTGTGGCTCGAAGACCAAAGACTGCTCCTTTACAAACATGGGAAGGAAAACATCCATGGTTCTAGAAGCCCAAAGAACCCTTTCACTATCAAGCCAGAAGGCGGGCCTCCAGAAAAAATCATCATAAGCCCAGCCGTCAGCCTGACTGTTCAAAGGTGTCACCTGAACATACAGTAGTAATTAAAAAACGGATCTGAGTGGAATGCAACTCTTAAAAGCTGCTGAGCGCGCCCTCGCCTTCAGCAGATCAGCCTGGTATGCCTGCAACACTGCCATAGTGTGAAAGCCGCACCAGCCTGACCCGCAGCAGCATATGCTCTGCCGTTCAGACGAGATGTTTTTCTGTTTAAGGGGTCTGGACGGCAAAACTGGAGCTTTTAGTGTCGGTGCTCTGCCCATGACGAGATAGCTGTTTTTCTTTGCAAACATCTTGTCAAATGGGCGGCAGCGACACATACCCATGCTGGCCCAATCCATCCACATCAGCGAGATTCCCTCGCCGATGCGGATGAACTCTGGCCGAGCATGGGTTCTTCCATGCCTTCCCGATCTCAACGTGGAGATCCGGAAAGAATGGAAGGCTCACTGGAGTCACGGGGTTGTGGTCGGAAAGAAAAATGTTCGTCAAGTCTGCCGCGAACAGGGTTTTTTTTTTTTTTTTCACACGCGCCCACGCGGCAGCTGCAGTCTGCCAGCAGCGCGTTCCACAACCTCCAGTAACTCTGCATATGCTGGGCCAGGAGACTTGGAGAAAGAAGAAAAGCCACTTCTTCCTTCTCCATTGCCTCCTGCCCACGGGGGCTATCAGCCAGAAGAACACTCGCTCCCGGATCCGATGATGTCAAAGATAAGACATCATCATCATCCAGGAGCTCATCCCCGCCAGCCGCCACCGGAGGCTGAGAGACCATAACACCTCTCTCAAACTCGGCAGCGAGCTCCATCTGCGAGCCCCATGAGTGCAGCCGCCACTCTGCCTCAGCACGAGCAGGGCCGGACCGACCAGGCGCAGATGTTGACGCCTCATCCCTCGAGGAGAGGGCCAGACGAGAATGGAGCGTTCTCATAGGAAGACGCTCACAATTCACACAGACAGCGCCCTCAAGCACCATCCGTGCGTGTTCTTCTCCCAAACAATAGACTCATAGGGTGTGCGAACCCTCCATTAAAAACCTCGGGCATGGATCCACACACTTCCTGAAATGTTTCTCTTTGCCCTCAGACATAAAAGAGACATACTCTATGAAGAGTATATTCGATAATGGCAGTCGACACAAACAGTCCCGAAAGACGATGAGATAATGACTGCTTCCCCAGGCGCCCCTTTTATACTTCCGGGTCGCGCCTGTATGACGTCATAGGCTGTCGCCGGCCAATAGGATTTGGAGTTATTGGATATTTGGCTTTCGAACACCGAGTCACGTGACGTTTCCCCATAGCGTTGCAAACGCAGAGTAGAAGTTCCCTTTCGAAAGGGAACATTCTGTTTTACTGTGTAGCCATTGGCAAGTCTATTGTATGCAGGGTTATACAGAATATTTGAAGTCCTCAGTCAAGGTTACATGATCTCCCCCCCCTTCATTGTGACATTGATATATTTATTTATTATTATTATTCACCTGTCTGTTTTGTGGGATATTCTTCTCCAGGCAAACACTGGGTCTTCCTTTTACCCTCAGGATAACGTTATTTAAGTATGATGCTGGCCTGCTCACCACCATGATTTATTGACAATTGTGCTTAACACAATTTAAATGCAGGGAAGGGAAGCAAAGGCCTGGCTGGGCCCGATAAGAGAAGGAGGCTCTGGGAATAATGAGGGCCCATCTTCACCTCCTCTCTGCATTGCTAAATACACTCCGGAGCAGCTTTCTGTTCGGCCTCTGCACTCCCAGCACGCTGGGGCATGAACCGAGCGATCTGGTGGAGCATGAAAAAACGAGAATTTGAGAACAGAACAGCAGCCATGGGACAAAACAACGCAGTTCTAAAGGTCATGCACAGCCTGGTGATCTGACTTTAGGATGCAATTGTGTTTCCCTGTAGAAGCGCCAAATACAGCGTGTTTCATGTTTAATTTAATGCATTATTTGCCATAAACTGTGAAATTTACCAGCAATTTCACTTTTTGTCAGTGTAGAACATTTATTATGTGCAGCTGTTAATTTTAATGTGATTTTTTTTTGGGGGGGAGGGGGGGGGGGGGGGGGGGGGTTAAGATGTGTTTGTCAATACAGAAATACTGTAGTTCAGTAGTTCATTTACTCACCCTCATGTCATTCTGAACCTGAATGACATGTGATAACACAATGAAACATGACAAATTGTGCAGACACTATTTTTGGCCAGGCTGTCCTATAAATAAATTATGAACACATGCAAAAAACAAGAGAGAACCAACAAAATATTAATAACTGATTATTTTGTTGTCAGTGTGTGCTTTTTCGTCACTACGGATTACATATTTTGGAGAAGAAAAAAAAAGAAAAAAAAAAAAAATATATATATATATATATATATACAGCATAAATAAATAAAATGGGGACTGGAGCTATCTAACATGAAAAAGGACATAAAGTAACAAAGTATCATACAAGTAGTTCCAGTGACTCATCATGCACTATATAAAAAGTCTTCATATAATAGCTTTCTGTGAGGGGGTGAGAGGGGGTGAGGGTGTGTGTGTGTGTGTGTTTTAAGGGGGGGGGGGGGGGGGGGTACCTAATGATTCTAAATGAAAATCTAAATGATTATTAACTGATAATATTTCTCTGCAGTTGGCGGTTAACTGCTGCAACAAGATTTAGTCGAGAACAAGATTCTTGAATGAATTATTCAGAGTTTTATGAACTGGGACTCTAAAACAGTTTATTCATGAATCAAGCATTCTTACAGAACTACATCTCTCATAATCTCTCATGAACCGGAATGACTTTAGGGTGAGTAAACGATGACAGAATTATTTACTTTCTGGGTGAAATATTTCTTTAATAAAAAGATTGAAATAAAGATAGTTGTTTGATTCAAAGGCATCTTAAGATTGCCGGGTGACATACCCTATTATAATAATTAGAATAAATCATTCAGAAACAAAATATGATTTATTAGCCTAAGCTTTGTAGCAACATGGTTCAGTAATAGACCTATAGCATATCTGTGTTTATGACTGTAAACAAGGTTAATCTAAGTCAGGGGGTATTTCAGAAAGCAGGTTATATGACATACCTAGGTATGTTTAAGAGTAAGTAAGCAGATAACCTCACCTTTCGTTTCCAAAATAACTGAGGTAACTTATAACTTTTCATCATTAATATAGTTATATTAATATAACAATTTCAGTTACAGTTATATATCAAATTTATAAAACGATAAGTTCCTGCCCAGTTTTTTCTCTTTAGGACATAGCTTACATTTTACCGTAATGTTCTTGCCTACCTGTGTCAAAAAAGCAGGGGCAGATTTAATGATTTGGGGGCGCAGGCAAAATACAGGAATGGGGCCCTATACAATTGTACACATTGGTTCCTTTCACTTTTGTGATGCTTGCTGCTGCACGAACATAGTTCAGATTTTTTAGATTTTTCATGTACATGTAAAATCTAATGTCATGTACATGTAATACAATAATGGCTTTCTTTCATGTTGTAGACCCCTTGTTCACGTGTAAACAGGTCTACTGTATTAGAGTAGGTAGGTGCTTTGGTGTAATTTTCACTGCACAATTGTCTACACAACACAAGGCTGTCTAATTCTAAACTTTAAAATACTTTCTTGAATTTTAATTACAAATTTAAATTAAACTGGAGGAAATTATACATTTACACGCTTAAAGATTAATTAAACCAAAAATGAAACAGAAATGAGTAAGCGCCATTTAAAACAATAAACATATAATAGGCTACGCATTGTTGCTCAGTATTTAATTATAGCTTCAGATGATTTTTTTTCCTGGATGGTTATATTACATTTTATTAATCAAAAAGCATGTCTAAAAAATTGAAATCATGAAACTTGTTTACTTTAACAGCAATTTATAAAAGTTTAACAAAAATTACATTCTTGGGGCCCAAATTCTGTGCTTTTCCCTTTTTTCTGTATTCCATTTTAATGGTTTAATCAAAAACATATCTAATTAATTGAATTCATAAAAACAACTCAAATTATTCATTTGCATTCAATAATAGGGCCCTATGACTTTTTTTTAAAGGAATTGTTGTGTATTTACATTTTTCTGGCAATCAAATGAAGACATAAAACATTAATCATTTATTCCAATCAAAATTAAGCAAACCCTTTAATTGTTGTATACCACAGACAAGCCTATGATGCAAGCCTACAAGATGCAGCCTATACTGTTCAAGAGTAATATAATCAAACTTTTATTTTGACGGGCTGCTTTGAAGACCTTTTCTGTGTGTAAATAGTATGATGATAGTTCTGTTCTCTTAAATGAAACAGCAGAAAACGCGGACGGAATCGTGGAATCCATTCCTAAAAACGGAATTTACTGTGTAACGCGGAATGTTATGGAATTTGTCAAATTTTGGATTAATAAATCAAATGTAAGTCAGTACACTTCAATCAAATCGCGATTTGGACTAGTGTAGGTGAATATTAAACGGCAAAGATACTATTTAAATATGAATCCTGCGTGTTTTGTCCCTTTGTGAAAGCATGGTGCAGACTAGCAATGAACACATATAAAACATCTGTATAAACGAAACCGCGCGTCTGCCACTGCGTCATTCATTCCATGACATTTAAATTCCGTTTTTAGGAATGGATTCTGCGATTCAGTCCGGGTTTTCTGCATCGCAGAACAGTAGGAGTTCTACTTCCTGCAACAGCAAGAACCCCCATAACAAAACCATGGACCATGTTTGACCATGGAGATGATGTTCTTCTGCTCATAAGTTTTGCAGCTATGCCGAATGCCACTCTTGACCAAGAGGAACATAAAAGGCTGACTTGATTATGCTTAAATTCATTTGGATATACCTGTGGAGTTGTGAAAAAATGTTTTATGGGAGGATGTGACCAAACTGGAACTTTTTGGACCCATGGATCAGCGATACATCTGGTGCAAAAAAAAGGCAATGTTTATGAGCAGAAGAACATCATCTCTATGGTCAAACATGGAGGAGGTCCAATGAAGTATCAAGCCATTTTGGCAAAGATGGTGGTGCCTTCGGTGCAGAGACTGAAGCTTGATGATCAATGGACTTGTCTGCAGGACAGCCGTCCCAAAGTATACATCTACACCAAATCTACTTAAGCTTGGTTCAGGGATCAGTCGTGAATGTTCTTGAGTGGCCTGTACAGTATTCAGATTGAAATCTCATTGAAAATATTTAATGGAATTTGTAGTAAGTAGTGGTATCATGGAAACAAAAGACTATCAGTGATCTGAAGCTTTTTGGGCCAAGATTGCAGTAGAGAGGTGACAGAAGCTTCTAAGCACTTACAGGCAGCGTTGATTGAAGGTTATAAAGAATAAAAGATTCTGCACAAAATTTGATTTTTGGGGATTGAATAATTTTGTACATACATTAGAGCCAGTATGATTTTTTTTTCTCTTTTCTTTCATTTTCCATCAACTTTACATTCTCAGAATCACTCAAATGTGTATTGATAAACTGTATATAATAGTTTACCGATGCCTTTGATGAATTGTTATATATATATATATATATATATAATTTTTTTTAATTTATATATACACGTTTTATATATATATATATATATATATATATATATATATATATATATATATATATATATATATAAAACGTTGACCCAAGCGGCCAGCATAGCAACAGTGGCTCAACCAATAAGGTGAGTTTAGGCATGGCTATCTGTTGATTTGACCAATGAAAGATGTTTATAAATGGTTATAAACAGTCATTATTCTTTCAAGTCCAGAAACTAGAAACTTTAGACCTGCAGAAATGTGTCTGCAACTTTAAACTCAGCAGCTACAGTAGTCAACTAAATTGGTTCAGGAACAATAACACTGTCAGTCTGTCCCTTTTGGATTGAAGCCTGGCAAGTTTTTTCATTATCTTGTGTACTTTCTGAAGCAGTTTACATTTAAAATGTGTAGCGAGACAGCTAATCAGTAAAATCTGGGAACCTCTTGGTGTGTATGCTTTGAAAAGCGGAGGCAATCTGTTGCTGAGGGACAAGTAATTGACTTCTGTTGTACAAGTGTCAGTGCTGTAGTTAGTTTGAGTTTCTTAATCTCTCAGTCGACAATTTCCCAATGACCCTAAATGGCCTTCCTTCATGACTGCCTACTAGCCACCAACCCCCCAATGTTCGCTCGACTGAAAGAAATGATAGCAGATGATACTAGATCTGATTCGCCCAGAGGTAGAGATTGCTCTTTAAATAGAACTGTAGCTTGGCAAATCAAGTGTGGGGACTTGGCTGGTTCACTTGTAACTTTGTTTTGGACCTTTCCTTGAACAAGAAAGGAGGCCCCGATTAAAGAACTTAAGCTAGCTGAAAAATAAATTACCAGTTGTCAGAGGAAGCTTGAAGTTTAGGTTTGAAAAGTGCTTCGAACTCGGGTTGAGGGTTGTAATATATTCCTAGTTTTGCTTTGATTCAGGTTGTTTGACTGGAAAACAGCTTTAATGATAATGCTACGTCTTTCGGTACAAAAAAAACAACAACTCCTCCCTGTTAGCCTGCTAGTGTGATGGCTCAAAGTTTTTCAGCTGTGAATTTGTGAGCTGTTGTACTTATACATTATTATTATTTATTTTTTTTTAACTACTTTCAAATTTACATTTCAGTTTACTTTTAGTTAGTTTCACACTTCCCTGCAGTTGTCTGTACAGTAGATATCCAGTTATGACATTTCCTCTGAATGTATTTGATACATGGGTTTCTGTTTTCTAAAGTGTTTCAGTTTTTCAAGACATATTGGCTTCATCAGAAATCGTACACTTCCCTACTACATAGTTGATGAAAAATTGCGTATGTGAAAGTAGAAGTATGTGAAAAGAGTATTATGCCCGAATTCACAGTATTCATAAAACTAGAGGTGAAAAATACCCGGACGACCTATTATTTCCAACGAGATTTTAAAGTGCTGAACTGGTTCCCTTTCGAAAGGGAACTTCTACTCTGCGTTTGCAAACGCTTATGGGAAACGTTACGTGACTCGGTGTCCGAAAGCCAACTATTCAATAACTCCAAATCCTATTGGCCGGCGACAGCCTATGACGTCATACAGGCGCGACCCGGAAGTATAAAAGGGGCGCCCGGGGAAGCAGTCATTATCTCATCGTCTTTCGGGACTGTTTGTGTCGATTGCCATTATCGAATATACTCTTCGTATCCTGTGAGTACATTTCTCTTATGTCTGAGGGCAAAGAGAAACGTTTCAGAAAGTGTGCGGATCCATGCCCGAGGTTTCTGACTCCGGAAGATTCGCACACCCTATGCATTTATTGTCTGGGAGAAGAACACGCACGGATGGTGCTTGAGAGCGCTGCCTGTGTGAATTGTGAGCGTCTTCCTATGAGAACGCTCCGTTCTCGCCTGGCCCTCTTCTCGAGGGAGGAGGCGTCAACATCTGCGCCTGGTGAGTCCGGCCCTGCTCGTGCCGAGGCAGAGCGGCGGCTGCACTCATGGGGCTCGCAGATGGAGCTCGCTGCCGAGTTTGAGAGAGGTGTCATGGTCTCTCAGCCTCCGGTGGCGGCTGGCGGGGATGAGCTCCTGGGTGACGATGATGTCTTATCTCTGACATCATCGGATCCGGGAGCGAGTGTTCTTCTGGCTGATAGCCCCCGTGGGCAGGAATTGGCAATGGAGGAGGAAGAAGTGGCGTCTTCTTCTTTCTCCAAGCCTCCTGGCCCAGCATATGCCGAGTTACTGGAGGTTGTGGAACGCGCTGCTGGCAGGCTGCAGCTGCCGTGGGGACGCATGAGGAAAGAGCCCGTTCGCGGCAGACTTGACGAACGTTTTCTTTCTGACCACAACCCCGTGACTCCAGTGAGCCTTCCATTCCTTCCAGATCTCCACGTTGAGATCAAGAAGGCATGGAAGAACCCATACTCGGCTAGAATTCATCCACATCAGCGAGGGAATTTCACTGATGAGGAGGGATTGGGTCAGCATGGGTATGTGTCGCTGCCGCCCATTGACGAGACGTTTGCCAACTATCTCGTCACGGGCAGGGCACCGACACTAAAAGCTCCGGTTCTGCCGTCCAGACCCCTTAAACAAACATCTCGTCTGAACGGCAGAGCATATGCTGCTGCAGGTCAGGCTGGCGTGGCTTTGCACACTATGGCAGTGTTGCAGGCCTACCAGGCTGATCTGCTGAAGGACCTGGATCAGGGGCAGGGTTTGTCCCCTGATGCAGTGGCTGAGCTGCGCCGCACCACAGATCTCACTCTCCGGGCCACCAAGCAGACGGCCGCCTCGATTGGGAGATCGATGGCAGCCAAGGTGGCCACGGAGAGTCATCTGTGGCTGAACATGGCGGACATCGGGGAGAAAGAGAAGGGCTCTCTTCTCGATGCCCCAGTTTCGCCAACTGAACTTTTCAGCGGCTCTGTTGAGACGGTGGTTGGAAAGTTCAGGGAGGCGAAGGCGCGCTCAGCAGCTTATAAGAATTGTTTAGTGTCGCCGCTCGAGCGCCTCCTCCACCTCGGAGCAAGTCGCAGAAGCGGCAGGATACGAGGAAGAGGAAGGTTGATTTGAGGGAGGTGATTGATCACCGGCGCCAGCAACGCCGCAGATCGATCCCCTCTCTTGGCGAAGGTAATACTATGTGTTGCGTTCGCCCCTCTTCTTTGGCCTCCCGGGGCATTTTTTAATTACTGTGTATGTTCTGGTGACACCTTTGAACAGTCAGGCTGACGGCCGGGCCCATGATGAGTTTTTTCTGAAGGCCCGCCTTCTGGCTTGATAGTGAAAGCGTTCTTTGGGCTTCTAGAACCATGGATATTTTCCTTCCCATGTTTGTGAAGGAGCAGTCTTGGGTCTTCGAGCCACGGGAAGGTAAGACAAGGTCAGATTTAATTTCTTAAATGTTGACTTTGTGTTGTTCCTGTGTATTTCCTGAACATGTCACAGTAAATGTAACATTGAGATGTAGCATTTAAAGGGATTTTTGGGCAAAACTGGAGTGTTGAGACTGACTAAGCAGGTCACAAAATGGCTGCTGCTTAGTTTTCTCTCTATGTTGAGTAGCCTCTCGGCTATTTTCAGTATAGTTTGAGTTGGCACTCATTACTTCAGTTTGTATGTCTACGGCGGCCCTAACCGGCCGCCTGACTTTTCAGCTTTGAGCTTCACTTTATTTCTCTCATCATGAGATTTAGAAGTGGAGATCAGGCTTTTTGTTATGGTGCCTGTTGTGTATAATAAAGAAAATAGGCCTATAACTTGGCAGCCAGGCTAGAGCTAGGTGATGTGTGGTATATGAAGTAACCCCATATGTATTTACTATCCTTTCAGGATTTGTTTCCTAGTTCTGGTTTCCTCCTGAGGGAGTTGTTTAGGCTGTACGCCCAATTATCCCCTTGCTTGTGTAGGTGCATTTTGAGTTTAACAGCTAGGTTGTAGGCTGTTTTCTGACTCCCTGATGCTGTTCCTCAGGTGGTAGGCCCTTATCTTTGCGTGGATAAGTTATGCAGCTGTGTGCTTGGCCCCACTTTCTAGAACTTTAGTGCTAAAGGAATAACTTTCTTCTGAGCCACTTGATAATTTGTTTTATCAAGTTTGAGTTGACGTTGCTAGTTTTTAGCTCCTGTCCTCTGGGGCTTAGATCAGATTTGAGGATCTGTGTAGAAAGTGTTTTTTCTTTTCAAAAACAGCATGTAGATCAAAGTTTGTGTTACTTTGAGTTCTAGACTTTTGCCCTACATTGTATGTGAGCCTATGCTGCCACAGGATGGCACCTGCTCTCATAACAGTAGGCCCTTTGCTGTGAAAGAACGGGCTCTGTTTTGAGTATTTGGTGACTTGTATTCCCCAGTCTGAGGTTTTTGTCACTGGGTGCATCACCTGTTGGATTGCATACTCAGGGTAGTTAGTGCCACTTTGTTGAGGAAAGTTGGTATCTATTAGCTCCCTTTTTTAGTGATCTGGTTAACGGTTATACTGCTTATAACTCGGATTGTAGGCCTTATGATATTCGGCCTCCTTCTAGTTAGCAGTTGTTCTACTATACTGTTTAACTGATCGTAATGTATTCACATATTCTCACAGGTTTACGCTGCCACAGGCCATGCCACGTGTCTGTTTGAGGTAGTAGGCTTATAATAGCCTCCCTTAGACCATGTTGGCTTTATTTGGTTCCCTTTAGTCACGTATATTTAGGGTACATTGCCTGTTGGAATGTGTAGCCTAGCGCAGGTTGTAGTTAGCTTCCCTTAGCTTTTTGGGTTACAGCTGGTTCCCTGTAGCTTGGTTCCCTTTAATTCACGAGCTGTAGCCACGTGTTATTGAATTGGCAGGCCCCTTCAGGCCTAGTCGACTTGTTGGCAGGATGCCTGGGAAACCATGCCACCATCGGCCACGCCCCATCACTGACGGATAGGCCCTAACAGGCCTGTTCGCGATGTTTGGCAGTGTTTTTCATGTGTTAATCGTGAAACTTGTAATACATGGCTTTTGGGTGGTGTGGTTATGGTAGCCACTTGCTGATGCCACGTGTTTACTAAGGCAGGCCTACTTCGGCCTCCGGTGTAATATGTGGAGTTCAGTTATATACTCCTCTCGCTGTGAGGCTAACAAGTTGCTTTTTATCGAGTATTCCGAGTGGCTAGCCCCTCAGGGTGGTTTGGTAGTGAAACCTTACTGAAGGTTGGTTTTTCCTATATCTGCCTCCCTATTCTAATCTAGATACCACCTAGCGCCTAGGGTGGATCTTTTGTGCTCCTAGAAACGGCCACGAGACTACGCTGTGTGTATTAGAGGTTGCTAGGCCTACGGGCTGCCTGGTTTGAACACACTGGAGTATGTTTGGGTGTATTTCTCTTTGAGAATTATCTTTATACACTTCCGTTGGCCAGAGGCCTAAGTGATAAATCCAACCTCCTTTGGTCTGGTTGTTTATCGTCCTTTGGGCCTAAACACTGCCACGAGCTGATGCCACGTGTCTGTTGAGGTTATAGGCCCCTCCAGGCCTTCCTTAATGCGTGTTGGCGTATGCTGTACTTCTCTTGCTTTAAAGAGTAAAAGGTGTTTTTTACTGAGTACACTGCTCGTTGGATTGTGTTGGGTGGATTGTCATGTGGGCACTTTGCAGCCTCTTAGGCTGCCATTGCCAAGTCGTCTGTCTACCCCAGAAAGACAAGACAGGTGTTTAGGGGTGGCCCCCTAAAACCGGGCCACTTTCTCTATAGACTTCTGTTTTTCACATAACTACTATCATGCTGAAGGGCCCTTCTCGGCCTCCATGGGTATGTGCCCATTGCATGGTCTACCTGTTAGGTGAGCCCCGTACTTCCCTTTTAGGGTTATGTTTGTAATAGTGCTTAGCTCCCTAAGCTGGTCATGGTGGTAGGCCTTAATTAGGCCTCCTCCTAAGATCTAGCATCAGGCTGGTTTGTGCTCCCCTGGATCAGGGTTCTGTAGCGCACGGCCTCCTCAGTGCATTAATTAAGCACTAGGTAGATCCTAGGATGAGTGGATTATACTCCCCTCAATACGAGGGTTCATAGCACTTAGCTGAGTTCTGCTCTCTGGGATGCCCGTCTCTACGCGTGGGTTTGAGTTTGTTACTGCCTCTTTGCAGTCACTCTTACTTACTATCTTACTTACACTTTTGACACTTGTTCAAGGGGTTCATCAAACTATAACAGCTATAGAAACTTTTCTAAACAGTATTTGTGAAATCATGTGACTTGGCCTGTTAATATGCGCTTCAAAGCATTGATTTTGCACCACTTCATCACTAACTTTAGTTGGTATATGTTTTTAGCTTGCTTAACAACAGTTTTAAATCATTAGTTTTCACCTAAGTTTTAGCTTACGAAACTCCGGCTCAGAGAAATGTGTGGTATTGTAATTTAGATTACTGGGCTCAGGGAGTAATTCTCAGGTTCTTTTCTCGATTGTGACATCATCTGAGCGAACAGGCTTCAATAATTTAGAGCAGCACTGCTGTCTCTGTTCTATCAGAGAGATATTTGGTGTTCTGGGTAAATAATTGATTCTCCTCCGACTGTTGCTCCTGGCAAGCCAATCTCATGAGGATGTGGATGTATATGTTTTTTATCTTTGCATGTATCATGCTTTAGCGTCTGATATCATACTAGCTTTTTTAAGGCAGCTAATGGGAATAGCCCAATTTTTAGACTCATTAAAGCACAGATATTTGTGCATAATCTTTGCACACGTGTTGCAGGTTGGAGCAACATTTGAAAGTGGATGTCTTAAATTGAAGTCAATTTTGGTGACAAACATGATGCAGAGTTGTTTTAACTATTTTATCCATACTTTCAGTTTCATTCACACATACATATATATATATATATATATATATATATATATAGTTTGCAATTTTGTTTATCCTCTGAATTTTTTTTTTCAGTTACTCTTCCTCTCATTTTAATTCAAATACTTGTCATGAATTTAAAAGGAGCCATTTCTTAAATTCTGAATTTATCCAACCCTGATGCCTGATAAAGGATAGCTGCATTGTTGTGAGAGAGTTGGATAGAAAAACGACAGCAAGAAAGGAGATAAGATGGTGCAATGAATTTAAAATAAGATTCAGAGACCATGAACAAGAAAAAAGTCCTCTCATTCTTTCTTGTGGCTTTCCACCCCGACCCCCAGATGGGATTCAGTCGCTAAATTAACTGCGCTGTCTTTCTGCTTTTGTTTGGGTGGCAGAATGCTCTCCGTGTCCAATCAGCTGGGCTCCGGAGTGCGTCATATGGATTGATGTGGCTTTTCATTATGGCATCTGCAGGTGTCAGTCCGACATTCACACAGTTGCCACGGAAATAGCGAAATGCTCTGTGCTCCTGAAAGCAAACATGACCCAATAATAGCCAGGTGTAATGGAATGTTACTCTGTCACTAATTGCCTCTGGCTGTCCTCTGGTAAAGCCATACATAACCAAGTTTGGGTTAGTGTTGTTTTTAGTCAAACTCTTCATTGATAGTTTAATAAAGCATAAACATTCTGATGACAATTTTTTTTTTTAAAGGGCCACCCCCAGAAGAAAACCTGGCATCAATTTAATTTTTGAGTGAACTGTTCCTTTATATGAACACAATTCCTTGTTTGTCTAATTCTGTGCATTTTTCAAATTCTATTTTCATGCAGGCCTCTTGTTGAAAGTGAATTTTCTCCACTGAATCCAAACCTGTAATCATTGCGAGGTTTACTCCGTGTTTTTAGTGCTCTTTTGTTATGTTATGTGATTTATTCACGCATTCCAAAAAGTGGCATTTCCCACATTTCTCTCACCGCCCTCTTATTGCCTCTTTTCATTAAAATGCAGCCGTCTCCATGGTGATTGTTGCCACGAAAGGCTAAAAGAAATCATTGGTAATCACAGTGCAATCAGCAATGTTTGAATGAAAGGCATGAAATTCAAAGTGCATATTAAAGGAGGTATAAGGGAGTGGACAGAAAGCAATAAGCAGACTCAAAATTATGTATTTTTCTTTGCTTCCCCTATGATCACACTTAAAATCATTTACACCCTTTCATGGGTGTACATAATTAACTTGTTAAAACAAAAAAAGAGGGGCATGTTGGTTCTGTTGCTCTTAAAGTATTTCTTCTGAAATTGTAATATACATTCTTGAAAACAGAGCTTTTCATGACTTTGAAATACACTACAAATCAAAGTATCTGATATTTTAAGAGACTTTTTTTGACTTTGGCACAGAGTCATTAGAGTCTGCTGTGATGTAATTTCCTTTTTTGTTTTGTTTTTATTTATTTATTCTTTTGTTTTGTTGTGTTGTTTATTTAGATTTTTCTTTTAGTTTTAATGTTGTTTTTTGTTTAGTTTAGTTTTTTTTTGTGTTTTGTTTTGTTTTCATTTTGGTTTGTTTAGTTGTGTTTTGTATCTTGTTTTGTTTTTGTGTATTGTATTGTTTTTTGTCTTTGTTTTGTTTTGTTGTGTTTATTTTAGTTTTTTGTTTGTATTGTTTTATTTTGTTTTTATTATATTGTTTTGTTTTGTCCTATGTTGTTGTTTTGATTTTGTTTTGTTTTTTATTTTGCGTTTTTTTTTTGTAATATTTGTTTATTTATTTATTTTTATAAGGATTTATTTTCAAAAATTTAATTTTGTTTAGGATTTTTTTTTATTTTTTTTTTATATTCTGTCCTGATATAAGGGCAGATGTATCACCCTGACATTTTTGGTTTCATACACCCCCAAACAATAATTAAATTTAAAGAAACTCAGGACTCATCATTAAAGTGGTGTATTCAAGTCACTGATGATTAAATCATTGTGATTAACCAATTTCATTAAAATAAATAAATAAATAAAATAGACAAAAAAAGCCAGTGTCATTGACAAACATGCTGATTTGTGTCCATTTCTTTTTAGATTGATGACATGCAGTGGCCCAACGGTGAGATGGAAATACCCAGTTCGGTCTGCAGTCTGCCCTGTAAGACGGGTCAACGCAAGAAGATGGTGAAAGGCATGCCGTGCTGCTGGCACTGCGAGCCCTGCGATGGCTACCAGTACCAGTACGACGAGACTTCCTGCAAGCTATGCGCTTACAACATGCGGCCGAACCCCAACCGGACAGCCTGCCAGCCCATCCCAATCGTCAAGCTGGAGTGGCATTCTCCCTGGGCCGTCATTCCCGTCTTTTTGGCTATGCTCGGTATCATTGCCACTATCTTCGTCATGGCAACGTTCATCCGCTACAATGACACGCCAATTGTAAGAGCATCCGGGAGAGAGCTTAGCTATGTTCTGCTGACCGGGATATTCCTGTGTTACATCATCACCTTTGTCATGATCGCCACACCGGATGTGGCCGTTTGCTCCTTTAGACGAATCTTCCTCGGGTTGGGAATGTGTATCAGCTATGCTGCTCTGCTCACTAAGACCAATCGAATCTACCGGATCTTTGAGGAAGGGAAGAAGTCGGTTACTCCACCTAAACTGATCAGCCCGACATCTCAGTTAGCGATCACGTCTAGCCTCATCTCCGTCCAACTCTTAGGGGTCCTCATATGGTTCGGAGTGGATCCTCCGAACACCATAATCGATTACGATGAGCAGAAGACCATAAACCCAGACAAAGCCCGAGGGGTTCTCAAGTGTGACATTACAGACCTACAAATCATTTGCTCTTTAGGATACAGCATCTTGCTGATGGTAACATGTACGGTATATGCCATCAAGACGCGAGGCGTTCCTGAAAACTTCAATGAAGCCAAACCCATCGGCTTCACCATGTACACCACTTGCATTGTGTGGCTCGCCTTCATTCCCATTTTCTTTGGGACGGCACAATCTGCAGAAAAGGTAATGCTTGTTTAAGTACTTTTTTTACAGGGTGCATCAGTTTTCGGTTTCAACTAGTACCTCTTGTGTTTGTCGATATTTCACAGAGAGAATTGAAATTCTTTCGTTATTTATTCACCCTTGTGTTGTCCCAAACCCAAAAGCATGTATTTTGTCTGTGGAAGAAAGAAATGAGAAAGTTTGCAGAATCTTCACACAGTTTTTGATGACTGTCAAGCTCCGGAATTGTCAAGTTTCTGATTTGTGATGGTTCTTTTGAGCAAGTTATTATAAGTGAATTGGTTAATCTAGTTCACAAATCAGATTTGTTAACTAATACTATTTGTTAACTAATAGTATTAGTTGTTACTAGTATTTATTCCTTTTTTTGAAAAAAAAAAAAAAAGTTTTTTTTTTTTCGTTCATCTGTCATCACAGTCATTATCTCTCCATGAGTTTGCCATTTCAATTGGTAAAAATAGGCAGTTTTTATTTATTTGCTTTGAATGTTTGACGATCACATTAGATTACTTGTGCGTAATCAATCTTCTATTCGCTCCTTCTGGGCTGTGTTTAAAGGTAGGGTAGGCAATTTCGGAGAGGCTAGCAATAGCAAGCTAGCTTTGAAAGCATTTGATCTCACCCTCCCTTCTAAGTGCTCTCCAAAGCCACACCTCCTCCAAAAAAACATTAACAGGCACAGACAGAGCAGATTCTGCAAAGCGTCATGAGACTAGAGATGGTGTTAAATTACCTCATGTCTCAAAGCACATAACATTACAATAACAATGAATGTATACAATTTACAGAGCTCGGACTTGTACCACCTGACTGCTGCGGATTCATTTTAGCGTTGATAGTGTTGCCAGAGAAACGCACAAATCCGAGTCTGAAAATGGTTACGGTTACGACATGGTGTGAATGCAGCATAAGCTCGTTTCGGTTATGGATAAACTGTAAAAGGCAGCTGCTGTTTGTTTGCGCGTGGTGACTGTTGTCTACAACTGTGCATAGCCTCACTGAACGCACTGATGACGTGTGATGTCTGCACAAGCAGGGTGCTCCGAGGTATGGAAATGCATATGTTGACAGGCAGGTAGGACATTGTATCATTGCATTCGGACTGGATTTTTTATTTTTTATTTTTTTTTGTCCTGAGACTTCCACAGAAGATATGAATTTATTATTATTATTATTTAGACCACTTCTATTATTGATTGCTATCAGGATGTAAAGAGAGTTTTAACCAGTTGGCACCTATTGACAATGTCTGAGCTGGTGTTCTGACGTAGAACCTGGAAGCACCGAGTGTAAACAACGTAGGAGAATGACACAGAAGAGAAGATATTGTTGAATAAAGTCGTTATTTTATTCTCATCGCGTCATAAAATTAAGGTTGAACCACTGCTGTCACGTCAACTGTCTTTAGTACCTTTCTGGACCTTGACAGTGGTAATTAAATTGCTGTCTATGGAGGAGTCAGAGAGCTCTTGGATTTCATCAAAAATATCTTAATTTGTGTTCTGAAGATGAAAAAAAAAAGGTCTTATGGATTTGGAACAACATGACTGTGAGCAATTAATTTCAGAATTTTAATTTTTGGGTGAACTATCCCTTTAAACTTTCAGTTAGTTGCTAAGGCAAAACTTTCACATCAAATTAAACATTAAATTTTGAAGTAGAAAGACTGAAATAGTATTTCTTGTTTATATATATATATATATATATATATATATATATATATATATATATATATAATACATCTGTATACAGTGTAAAACATTTATTTCCTAAGCTTTATTTTAATTAATGAAAAAAACTATTTTAGGTTTAGTTAACAACGACAACATTTAGTAGAAGATAAAGTATTTGTAGTAAATACAACCCGAATTCCGGAAATGTTGGGACGTTTTTTACATTTGGATAAAATTATAACTAAAAGACTTTCAAATCACATGAGCCAATATTTTATTCACAATAGAACACAGATAACATAACAAATGTTTAAACTGAGAAATTTTACACTTTTATCCACTAAATGAGCTCATTACAAATTTGATGCCTGCTACAGGTCTCAAAAAAAGTTGGCACGGGGGCAAAAAATGGCTGAAAAGCAAAACATTTTGAAAAGATTCAGCTGGGAGAACATCTAGCACCTAATTAATTGATATCAGGTCTGTAACATGATTAGCTATAAAAGGGATGTCTTAGAGAGGCAGAGTCTCTCAGAAGTAAAGATGGGCAGAGGCTCTCCAATCTGTGAAAGAGTGCGTAAAAAGATTGTGGAAAACAATGTTCCTCAACGTCAAATTGCAAAGGCTTTGAAAATCTCATCATCTACAGTGCATAACATCATCAAAAGATTCAGAGAAACTGGAGAAATCTCTGTGCATAACTGACAAAGCTGAAGACCTTTATTGGATGCCTGTGATCTTCGGGCCCTCAAAACGACCCAGGAATCCTTCCAGAAACCACTGTCGGTAAACACAATCCACCGTGCCATCTGCAGATGCCAACTAAAGCTCTATCATGCAAAAAGGAAGCCATATGTGAACATGGTCAAGAAGGCCCGTCGTATCCTGTGGGCCAAGGCTCATTTTCAAAGTGGAAAAGTGTTCTATGGTCAGACGAGTCCAAATTTGACATTCTTTTTGGAAATCACAGACGCCGTGTCCTCCAGGCTAAAGAGAAGGGAGACCTTCCAGCGTGTTATCAGCATTCAGTTCAAAAGCCAGCATCTCTGATGGTATGGGAGTGCATAAGTGCATACGGTATGGGCAGTGTGCATGTTTTGGAAGGCACTATGAATGCTGAGTATATAAAGGTTTTAGAGCAACATATGCTCCCCTCCAGACGTCTATTTCAGGGAAGGCCTTGTGTATTTCAGCAGGACAATGCAAAACCACATACTGCAGCTATTACAACAGCATGGCTTCATTGTAGAAGAGTCCGGGTGCTGAATTGGCCTGCCTGCAGTCCAGATCTTTCACCTATAGAGAACATTTGGCGTCAAAGACGACCACAAACTCTTTAGCAGCTGGAAACCTATATCAGGCAAGAATGGGACTTAATTCCAACACCAAAACTCTCGATGCCCAGACGTCTTCAAACTGTTTTAAAAAGAAGAGGAGATGCTACACCATGGTAAACATGCCCCCGTCCCAACTATTTTGAGACATGTAGCAGGCATCAAATTTGAAATGAGCTCATTTTGTGCATAAAATTGTAAAATTTCTCAGTTTAAACATTTATGTTATCTATGTTCTATTGTGAATAAAATATTGGCTCATGTGATTTGAAAGTCTTTTAGTTTTTATTTTATTCAAATTTAAAAAACGTCCCAACATTTCCGGAATTCGGGTTGTATTTTGATTTGATTTTAGATATCTTTTTTAAAAGAAGTAAAAAAACTATTTTTTAATTAAATGAAGCATTTTAATCAAGTGATTCAGTGAATCAGTTGTTCATATAAGATATGGACATTACATACTGTAGCTGAGCTAATGTAGTATTTGTTGATGTTGTAAAGGATTTGTGGCCAGGCACCAAATAAAATACCCAAAGTGAGTTCTTTCAGCCAATATAATCGCTTTTCATGGGGATTGAATCTTGCACTGTAACGTGAAGGAATAATGAACTGGAGAAGCATTAATGTCGATCTTTTACTTGTAGGCATTTTTTTTTTTTTTTTTTTTTGCAAAAATCTGATTTTCATTTTTTTAGTCTAGGCAATTGAAAGAGTATTGGTCTAAGTGTCACCGCTTCTTTCATTTAGTTTTAGCCTTTTTCGGGGCATGAATGTTTTACTCTCTTTAATTCCCTTCAAGGTAGCTAAGAGTCTAACCCGTCGCATGCATGGTTTTCCACTCAATTTCAAATCCATTTGCAGGCTGATGTTGCCATAATGGCTCTATTTTGTAATACCTGTTTGCAAGCTGCAGGCAATCTAGACTCTGGCTTTTGTACCTCTAAGATCATCCATTTTTCATCCCTTCCTGAAGAAATGAAAAATTATATTTCATCACAGGGAGAGGGCTGCCATCTCGGGGAACGAAAGGGCAAATAGGTATTAATAGCACAGTTAAGGATCAGAATCAATGTCCCACAACAATCTTTTAAAAGACATTTCATTAGCATAAGGACATTTGCTCATTATCTGCATGGCTTGGATTTTTTCTTCTCAGTGCCGGTACTGAAAAGCAATTACCTAAATAATAGAGCCAGCTGATTTGAGCCTGTACCAGCGTCGGATACAATGATGGGCTCTGACACCAAAACATTCCTATTTGTTAGAACCTTTTAATTATGTTTCTAAAAACACAGAAGATGTTGCTTTATGCCTTGACAAAACATGCTATAGAGCACAACAGTCCAGTTGTGGAAGTCCCATTCATTATTTTCCATAGAGGAAATTATTATTTTTAACAGTAATGTACAAACCTTTAAACACAGACATGTCATGAGCTACTGCAGGCTATATGCGTCTGTAGTCATTATGTTTTCAATAAAATAAATAAATAAAAAATCACGTTTAGTTGATGAATTGAAAGTGAAGAACTACATTACCCATAATTCATTAAAAAAATCCACCAATCATGAGTGTGTTATTTTAGTATTATTAATATACTATTGTAATATTTATGAAAATTCTAATTAGCTTTTTAGTTAGGTGCTTTTGTCATTTTTAATTACTTTGTTATATGTATTTCTATTTATTTTTATTTATATATTTCTTTTTTTAAATTATTATTATTATTATTTTATTAATTTTTTTTTTGGGGGGGGGGGGGGGGGGGTAATTTTAGTACTTTAAATTACACTTATTTTATTTCATTTAGTTACCAAGGCAACATTTCCAATTTTAATTTCACTGTAAATATCATAACATAATGTTGGTCTATCTACACTCTTAATCTGCTTGGATATTTGTATATATCTGAATATATTTCAAATGTATTTAAAATTGTATAAATATTAATTAATTAAATAATTAATATTTCTTATTAAAAGTTAATAGTTAATTATATTATTTATTTTATATTATTATTATTATGATTGATTGATTGACTGATTATACAGAAAATGAATAAGAAAACCATGGCCATGCAGTCACTGTTGCTCTCCGAATCAAACTCTCCTTGTCGCTGTATCAGTTAACCATTTCACCCCACTTTTTACTTGATTGTTTTATTCACAAGTCTCATTATGCTTAACCCCACACAAGGATGCAGCTTTTCAAATGCAAATGAATCTGGAATCCGTGAGAGAAGAGAAATAGCTGTGGATTCCCATGACTATTACCTGAACCCGGCCAGGGGACACTGGAGATGATGTACAATCCTGAGAGGCGAACAGCAGGCTCATTAGAGGGAAGCAGGCTCATCTACGGCAGAGCCTACAGGCGTGTGGGAGCCTGACGTCAGCGGGCCGTCCCAGCTGAGAGGAGCTGTGACATGCTGGCCTTTGCTGCTTGTCATTACTTACCTGGCTATAGTCGTGTGGAATACAAATGAAGCTCTTCCTCTGTGAAGTGTGTGTATAAGCGTGTGTGAATGCGTATAAGAGCTGAGTCTGAGGTACTATAAGCGAATGGAGTTTTTGTGTAAGCAAGTCTTACCAGATCTCACCTAAATGAAAATAATGTCTTTACTCTGCATGATTGTGCAGGCACTGTAAGTCTCAGTTCAAAGCTTTTATATTACACATGACAAATTCACACCACAGTAATCTTTAAAAGATATCTAGCGTGGACAAAATCTTATTGAGTATGGTGGAACAGCAGCTGAATTGCTCACATGAAATCTGCTATGGTGTTATAGTATATTATGATGGAGTATGGTGAGATTTTTTTGGTGCAGACTTCATATTAGACTGTTGCAGTTCCCTTTTGAAAGGGAACTCAACTCTGCGTTCGAAAACGCATTGGGGAACGCCTCTGCGTGAGCCGGTGTCTGAAAAAAAGATCAACTCACGACAATCCTATTGGCCGGCGACAGCCTATGACGTCATCATAGCGCGACCCGGAAGTATATAAGGAGTGCCTAGAGAACCAGTCAGTATCTTTTTCGTCTTCAGGGACTGTTTGTTTGAAATGATATCAAACCGATATTAAGGTAAGACAATTTATGTCTAACAAACATTTCAGGAAGTGTGTGCATCTATGTCCCATAGTGTTGACATCTGATCACATACATAATGTTGTCTTTTATGAGAACAAAAAAGCATGTACAGGCAGTTCTTGTGGGATCTGTCTGTTTGTTTTTGTGAGTGTGTTTTACTTGCAAAATACTCCACTCTCTTCTGGTCTTTTCCTCGAGAGGAGAAGAACCGGCAGCTGCACCTAATGGTTCGGGTCTTACTCTTGCTGAGGCAGAGTAGAGACTAGATCAAGGGGTTTTCAGCTGGAGCTTGTTGAAGAGTTGAAGGGGTGAAATTCCCCGCAACCTTTGACAGCTGACGGGAGAGAGCTGTGTGATTATTATGATGTGTTGTCTATGACATCGTTAGTTTCAGCAGCAGTTGCTCTTCTTGTTCTAAGCCAAACAAGAGAGCAGGAGATGGCTAATGAGGATGAAGATGGTGAGCCTTCTGAATCCTCAAAGCCACCCTGCCCCCGCATATGTACAGCTGTGTGAGATTATGGAATGCGCCTCTGGCAGACTGCGGCTGCCATTGGAGCAGGTTAAGAAAGAAACCGCTCGCGGACGGTTCGTCGAACGGTTCCTTTTTTGCCATAATTCTCCAGCCACCATAAGCTTACCATTCCTTCTTGATCTTCATACTGAGATCGAGAAGGCATGGGAGGACCAGTATTCAGCTCGCATTTATCAACATCAGCAGGTTAATTCGCTGATGTTGATGGAGTGAGTATAGGTATGCATCGACGCCTCCTACTGACGAGATGAGTGCAACTATCTCATGATATAGGTAGGCTCTGATGCTCTATACGCGGCAGCAGGTCAGGCGGGTGTTGCTTACACACAATATCTGTTTGTGAGCATATCAGTTAGACCTGCTGAGATTGGCTTGGTAGGTTTCTTATTTTTATATCAGTTTCCTTTTATGATGCAGACTAGGGCCCTGAAGTTCCATTAGGTTGGCTGGTACGATATATTATTAGGGTAGAACTTTGTTTGTCCCCTTTTTTGGATGTGTTGGCTTCAGATAATTAAGCCACCGTTCATATATGTTGGCTGTAACTAAGCCGTACTGTTAGCCACCTTTTGGTTTATTAGCTTTCTCCTCTGGTAAATGCTAGAGTTTTGAGATTAGCTTTCACTAACTTCAGATATATCTATGTTTAGCATCGACCTTACAGGCCGCCTGCCATTGTGTGCTTTAGAGGCTGTTGTTTTCTTAGCCCCAGGCAGATCTACGCTTATGTGTTGGCCTTATAGGCCCACAGCTATAGCTGGCCTAGGCTAGAACTAGGGTTTAGGCGGTCTGCTAGTAGCATTTATGCCCTTTTTATACTACCCCTGTTATGTAAGTGTAGTTTTCCTAGTTCTGGCCTCCTCTTATCAGAGTTGTCAGGCCAAGGTCCATTGTCCCTTCAGCGTAGGTGCAAATTAGATAGCAGCTAAGGTAGCAGTCTATTGCTAAGTCTCCCTGGTGCCGTTTTCTCAGGCGGTGTAGGCCCCTTTTCACTATGTGAATAGAAACTTTGTTGGTGTGGCCCCACTCCCCCATAACTATCTAGTGGTACTTTGATTTCAGTTTTTTTCCCTGAACCCCTTGAACTATGTTCAAGCTTGAGTGATATAGTAGTAGCTTTTTATGAAAGCTCTTGTTCCCTAGGGTTCAGTACAGACTATCTGTTTTTGGTGAGAATTTCTACCACCCTGTATTTTTCAGGGTTGGAATAATAGTACTCCCTTGTTGTTCAAGGTTTTTGTGCTTTAATATGTTAGTTCTGATTCCTGCCCTACACTTTGTGAGCTCAGTAACTCTAATACTGCCACAGCCTAGCACCCGTGTGTTCTGGAGTAATAGGCGTGACTTTGGCCTCCTTTAGAGTATGGTGACGTAGTTTGTACTCCCCTTGCTGTAAAACAGTGTTTTTACTGGGTATATTGCCTGTTGGAATGTATAATCTCAGGTTGAGTTTATAAAGCTAACCTCACTACATAGTTTGGTTTTCATATATGAACACTGCCACAAGCTGACGCTCGTGTTGTGTGAAGTAGAAGGCTCCGTTTGGGCCTCCTTCAGAGCACAATAGGCTTGTTGGTAGATATCTTAGTTAGAGTTTGCTCACTTGGAAACTAGCACTGCCACAGGTTGACACCCGTGTCATTCTGAAGTCGCAGGTCCTGTAGGTCCATGATGGCGTAAGTTTGTACTCCTCTTGCTCAAAGAGTAAAAAGTATTTTTGCTGAGTACATTGCCTGTTGGAATGTGTGAATAAAATTAAGCTCAGGTTGAGCTGAACTAGTTAACCTCATTGGATGGTTTGGTTTTCAGATTTGGCTCCCTTAGAGCTTAGACACTGCCACTAGCTGACACCACATGTCTTTCTGGAGTCGCAGGCCCTGTTTGGGCCTCCTTCAGAGCATGGTGCCGTAAGTTTGTACTCCTCTTGCTTAAAGAGTAAAAAGTGTTTTTACTGAGTACACTGCTTGTTGAAATGTGTGGATGAGATTAGCTCAGGTTGAGCTAAACTAGTTAACCTCACTGGATTGTTTGGTTCTCAGATTTGGCTCCCTTAGAGCTTAGTCACTGCCACTGGCTGATGCCACGTGTCTTTCTGAAGTTGCAGGCCCTGTTTGGGCCTCCTTTAGAGCATGATGGCATAAATTGTACTCCTCTTGCTTAAAGAGTAAAAAGTGTTTTTACTGAGTACACTGCTTGTTGGAATGTGTTGAGGTAAACTGTAATATGTGGGCACTCTACAGTCTTATCTGCTAGTTCAACTCGGTTCATTCTGAGTGAGTTCCATGTTTGTGGGATCTTGCTTATCAGCAAGCTGGCTGTTCTAGGTGTGTGGCCTTCACAGGCCGCCCTTTAAGTGGTGAGGTATTTCTACACAATGTAGAATTTGCGTCATGTCGCAGGCCCCTTCTCGGGGCTACAGTACGGTTTATCTGTTAGGTTGAGCTCTGTACTCCCCTCGTTTGACTTGGGGGAGTACAGGTTGTCCTGCATAGAACATAGCTCCCTAAGCTTGTCAGTGGTTGAAGCCACGTATCCCTATTGAGGATCAGCCCCCCATGTACTCCCCTTGTTGGGTTCCTTTAGAGTGCACAGCCTCCTCAGTGCAAATAATCAAGCGCTGAGTAGATCCTAGGATTGAGCAGAGTGTTACTCCCCTCATTGGTAAGGGTAAAAAGCAATTAGCTCAGTCCTGCTCTCCAGGATGCCCGTCTCTACGCTCTGGTCTGAGTTGGTTACTGGCTCTTTTGCAGTCACTCTTGCTGGATATCTTCTCTGAAGAAATGTGATTGGAGACTCTGTGATCAGACAGGTTGTTGGCCAGGACTAAGTTTCTGTAAAGTAGACCAGGTCAGGCCTCTCTGGTGGCAATCGGGGTCGAGTACGTTCCCCTGACTAGTGACTGGCTAGGGTTCCTTCGGGCCTCCTGGCCACATTCCCTTAAAGGTACCCTCTTTTCTTTGAAGAGAAGTTTGGTTCCAGAAGCCTTTGAGCGACCTTGGTAGGCCTTCTGCGGAAGGCCTCTTTGAGGCTTTTAGCTTGGGCTGTAGGCCATTGGGAATGCTGTCACTGACAGCCTATGTATGACCCGTAGGGGGAGTGGTTCTGGCACTTCAGCTGAAGCTGCTAGTTCTGACGTTAGTCTAGCCATTTGTGGCATGCACTCCCCTCAAGCATGGCGGCGTGGGTATATCGTTCCCCAATGCGTTTTCGAATGCAGAGTCTCGTTCCCTTTCAAAAGGGAACATCTCAGGTTACATATGTAACCATGGTTCCCTGAGAACAGGGAACGAGACTCTGCGTTTCCTAGCCATGCATCGGGGCTGCTTGCTGAACAGTCCCTTCAGACGATAAGATACTGACTGGTTCTCTAGGCAGTCCTTATATACTTCCGGGTTGCGCTATGATGACGTCATAGGCTGTCGCCGGCCAATAGGATTGTTGTGAGTTGATATTATTTTCAGACACCGGTTCACGAGGAGGCATTCCCCAATGCGTTTTCGAACGCAGAGTCTCATTCCCTGTTCTCAAGGAACCATGGTTACATACGTAACCTTAGACGTTTTGTCTATATAAAAAATACATTTTAGGTGAGAAATTTCAGTTAATTTATAAAATAAGGACTATTTTGAAACTTAAGATTATGGCATTATTTTTAATGAGAATTGAAAACCTTTTACACCCATGTTCTCATTACTGTAAAACAGTTGTAATGTTAATCCACTGATGGTGAGTCAAGGATGAGAATCCATGTGCAGTTTTATTGAAAAATTATCAACTAAAACATGACAAAAACACAACTTGACACAAAAACAGATTACAAAGACAACAACAAAGCTAGACATAAGACTATGGGAACATGAGGGCTATATATACTCAAGGTCTAATGACAAAAGACATACCTGAAAGGAATCAAACAAAGAAACCAATCAGAACAAAACACACGAAGCAAAGGAACCACATGACAAGATGACATGAGTGGCAGGTGAATCACATGAAATGATAGGACACATGATTGTGAGAACTTGTAGTGATTAGGCTTGTTCGACTTCATGCAGTGCTGCACCAATCGGCGTCTGACTTGAAGCAGTGCATGCCGGTTAGAAATTTAGTCAGACCTGAGACAGTGCCGACGGCATGTCACTGTGACGTGTGGCTTCAAAGCACCAGAGGATGCAGAAAGTGTCCGACTTCACATCTCCATTTTCAGCTCCTCCCCGACTGCAAGCGGCAACTCTTGCTGATCGGTTACATCCAGCCGAAGTCTAATTCACCTAATGTAGTGAGTCTGTTGTTATTGGTCGACTCTGTTCTGATTGGTCATAAGGACCTAGTCTGTTGTGATTGGTCTACTCTGCACTGATTGATCAAAAGGACCAAGTCTGCTGTGATTGGTCTACTCTACACTGTTTGGTCAGAAGGCCCAGTCTGTTGTGATTTTTCTACTCTGCTCTGATCGGTCATAAAGACCTAGTCTGTTGTGATTGGTCTACTCTGCACTGATTGGTCAAAAGGACCCAGTCTGTTGTGATTGGTCTACTTTCCTCTGATTGGTCAGAAGGCCCAGTCTGTTGTGATAGGGTTACCGGAAACCAAACAGCCGTTACCATATTTGCAATTCAGCTTAGAATGTTCCTCAGCACTTGATACACACTGATACGAACAGTAACAATGGCTTCAGTTTTACTATATCAATTTGAGCGCGAGTCCTCATCCTTTCGAAGTGCAGCAAAAATTGGATTTGCTTTCACAGCAAGAAAACAGCATCTTCTCAACATGTCAACAACACAAACCAAACTATTCCAGTCTCAGCTACAACTACAGTGTTTGAGGATCAAAATACACGTTGTTTGCTGGCAGCCAGTGAAGACAATAGGCTGGTATTATGCAGATTTGTTACAAACCTACGTAGGTTCGTGCAGGAAGTAAAATTAAAATTACTGACAACTTGTTTCAGAATCACTTCTTTCTTTTGGAAAATCCATTTATCTGCAATTTGCACACCTTTTACATTCACAAACCGCTATATTGAAAGCTATATGTCTATACATGAAAAGTACAATATCTGAATAACTGATTAAAAAAAAACTTTATTGATTGATTGATTTTTTTTTTTTTTTACATGCACTCATTCAGAAATCTTCAGCAGCATTTACATACACCAAACTTTAAAGATTTACTCCTATTTATATTATTTATATTATATTAGTTTTTACAGAAAGGTTTGTTCATATACAATTTTTGTTTATATATTATTTGCCTGATTTATTTAACATTTTAATCTTTTCTGGCTGATGACAGTATTTTCTGATTTATGGAGTGATAAAAAGATATCCAAACTCCCCTTTGTAAAAATCTTTGACTCTAATATATTTGGCTGAATCCAATGTTCAGATTTCTGTTCTGGAAATGCATGCAGATTACTGCATATTTAATTAGATAATGCTACATACAACATAACATTTCAGAACATTTTTAATATAAAACAATTGTCTTAGTTGTGTTAGTTAACATTTTTACTCTCTTCAATTCACCTGTGGTGTCTTGTGTTAATACATCATAATTTAAATTAATGTAATTTAATTTAAAATTAATGTGTGTAATTGCCTCAATATCACAATGCAAAAACTAAAACACTAAAACATAATTATAAATAGAACAGTTCCAGAACAGAACGAATATTATTTTTGCCTTAATATTAAATTATTAAATTTAACATAGCTCAATTTGATTTTCTCACAAACAAGTAATAGATGAATAAGACCAAAGATTGCCCGTTTTATGTACCAAAAATGAATTATATCTCATGTTTAACCACTATAAGAGACAGAAGTAAATCTCTAAAGCACTGGCCGAGATGAAGCTGTTCTCTGCGGGTACACGAGCACTGAGCGGCCACGGACTTGAAGCTCACATCTCCGTAAACGTCTAAACAAATTGTAAAATAGGCTCTATGATTAAATATGAGTCACATATTTCAGGTCTAAACAACTACATTCTCACCTTAAAAAACTTAAAACTACAGTTCTACTTATGTGTATGTGTGTGTGTTTGTGTGTACTATGAATGACATCACTGGAAGTTAAAAACAACAACAATAGGCCAGTGTAATTCGCTTGTACCTTCATCCCTGTATCTCAGTAACAAATAATCCTCTGAAGAAAACTCTTCCAAGTCATCTTCAAACAAACTCTGGCTTTTTTTCCCATTGAAAATTCTCCCTTCAAGTCACACAGGCTTTGGCTGTTTTGAAGCAGGGCAGCTTTTTCTGCAGTCTGTTTTTATGTTAACATCTGGACTGATGGAGGCCTTTCCTGCTTGGATGTAAGGTCTGAAAAGTGAGAGAAGCATGAGGCTTAACATGTCTTATATCTGCTTCCTTTAGCATTGTTAATTTCATCAAGATTACTAACAAAACAGGTTTTTAATTCAAACATACTGCTGAGAAAATATATTACATGAAGAATAACATTGCAAGACAACAGTGCATTAGTAATATGTTCTGGAAGATGAAAAAATGAATAAAGAATTGATTCTAAATCACATTTTGCAGTAAAGGCACATTAAGAAGCCTAAATTTGTGGCCTTTGTGAAACCTTTTTATGTGTGGAATAAACTGTTGGGGTTGAGTGAAGCACAAAAGACTTGATTCAATCCATTACATATACCTACTTATGCAATTTTCTGTTCTATATTGGAATACTGAGTGTGAATTTTGGTCATTTGTAGTGGACTTAAGTACCATATGGATGAATATTCAATGCTGAGGAGAGCTATCTTATGAATATTCAATAAGGTTGCTTTTTTTTTTTTTTTTTTTTTTTGCTCCATTGAAATATCTGTGGGCACTGTAATGCTGATCGGGACTGACAGTGGGTGTTTCCTTGATGATTTTTCTGCAATATGGAAAGTTAGGATTCAAGGTCTGTAAGGGCAAATTGAAACCCAACCTCAAAATAAAAATGGCCAACACGTCTACTACAACATATCCACTTTTCAAACTAGTGGGATGTTTCTTTCATAATGACTTTCTACAAATGCAGTGACAGATGCAAATCAACAAATAATTGGCTTTACCTTCAGAAAATTTTATTTACAATCTCATTAGGTCAAACTAAATGTTATATGAGCTGTTTTATTTCCTATTCATTTTATATTCTTCCCCCATACCCCACGAATTTGGGATATTTCATGTTTATTTTAAGCACAACACTTTCTGTTTACTGTAAATTAGGTAACACTTTACAATAAAGTTTATTAGTTAACTACATTAGTTAACATGAACTAATAATGAACTGCACTTGTACAGCATTTATTCATGTTAATTTCAACATTTACTCAAATATGATTAAAATCTTGTTAACATTAGTTAATGCACTGTGAGCTAACATGAACAAACAATAAACAACCGTACTTTTATTAAATAATGTTAACAAAGATTAGTAAATACAGTAACAAATATATTGCTCTTGGTTAGTTCATGTTAGTTAATGTTTAACTAATGAACTTTATTGTAAAGTGTTACCGTAATTTACAGTTAGAAAACCGTAACTGGACTCTACAGTGAGAGGTGAATACTTCTCCACTTCTCAAATTTTCTAGACATGGCACTTGGAAAATAATAATACTCATTCTGGTAAACCGGATACCAAGTTTCAAAAAATAACTTGTGCCATTGCACATATTATGGTTTCTCCAGTTTTTAATAATTTATTTAGTGATTTTAAGTAAAAATTAAATAAACACAAAATATTAATTGGTACAATTTAAATAAATGAATGGATAGCAGGGCTACAAGTAACAGGCTTGCCAATTTAGCTGTAACTCAGGAGAAAAAATGTTGGTTTGTAGTTATTGATAATCTTATTCTTCATAAATCTTTTTATTTCTCAAAAATTAAAGAAAATATTTATTTTTTTAACAATACTTTCTGTAACAGGGTTGAATAGTTGAGCTTGATGCATACAGTCACCATATTAATAATACATAAAAATATATATTAATCCTAGTTGTATTTATTTCTTATATATATATATATATATATATATATATATATATATGTATTGTATATTGATATTGACCTTGATGCATACATATTTTTATTTTTCAAAACTTAAAGAATATATTTATTAGATCTTCTTTTAACAATACCTTGGGTAACAAGATTTATATGGATGGGTGTGTTTGAAACGACCTACTTTTCAAACTAGGTTAATGCTATGTTTAAATTGTCTAATAACTTAATTTCATGAAATTAATGGAAGGTTTCCCATTTGTTCAAATGGTTTTTTTTCATCTCAGAAGCTGGGGGAAGACAAGAATGTAGTGCTGGGCGGTTTGACCAAAAATCTGTATCACACTTTTTTTTTCTTTTTTTTTTAGATTCTGGCGGTTTCACAGTATATCACATGTTTTGTTTTTGTTTTTCTTCACTGGACCTTTATTTTGCCATATTTTACTGTCAGGAGTACAGGGAATATATTATATAAACATTGTAAGGACAAATAAAAATGTGTTTAAAAAATGTAATCAAATCAGTTCATAAAACTAACAATTTAGTTTGAAATGTAATCAAATTATTTTAATTATTTAATTAAATTAATAATAAGTAGGCTAAATTTTTACTGTGCAATTTCTGTAATTTCAATGAAGACCTTTGAGTTTGTGTTTGAGTTATTATAATTATTATTATTAATATTATCTCTATTAATCGAAATACACTCGATTGTACAATAGCATATTTCTGTTATTTATACCAAAGTTATACCGAACTTTTATTTTGACAGTGTCGTGAAGACCTTTGACTTCCTGTGTATATGATATGCCAAATGTCGATAGTTTTCTCAAATTAAACGGTGAAATGTTCATAAAGTGATTCTAAAAGCAGCTCTGCAGAAGAAGTTCATGTATAGTGAGTGAGACAGCAGACACTGAAATCATCGCGAGCGTCACGTGTGCTTCAGTATGTTGTAGCAGATGAAAATGCGGCGTTCATTCATTCAGACTTCTAATTTCAATAGCTTTTTTAGCTTTAATATTCATAGACACTAGCCCGTATCAATATCTGATTTATTGTACAGCCCTACTTTTGATTTATTCATCCAAAAATTGCCAAATTCTACAGTAAGTTCTATTTGTGACTGGATTCCGTGATTTATCTGTGTTTTCTGCATCACAGAAATCATATGGCTCTACATGGTATTAGCAGTATTAAAGAGAGTTCGTTTTGTGAGTTATTTATTGTTTTGTTATAAAGTTGTTTCCATTAGTGTAAGAAGGGTATGCAGTTAATAGAAGTTCACTCTCTATACACTCTTCATAGCGCTTCATGGCCATTGAATAGATACGGCAGCAGCAGTCTCGAAATTGAAACCGGTTTACCGTATGAACAGGTATACCGCCCAGCACTACAAGGTTGATGTTTTTTAGATCTCTCTGCCCAATTATATCACCCTCTGGGGTTGCATGATAGCCCTTGAGCTTCTGTCAGAACCGGAGCGTGTGTGAATCCAAACACCACACCGCTTTACCGTTAAAACGTGACCCAGTGGTCAGATTACAGCCGTGTTCTGCCTGATTTAGCATCACTGTTTATTAACCCACTTGCTTTCTCTTTCCGCCCTTGTTTTCTCCATGACACCTTGTGCCCAGATGCTTTTTAAATGAGACTAATAGGCTGGCTATATTTGACCACACCATTAATCATAGCGGCGGCCAGGGATACTGTCAATGGGTCCCAGGCTCTAAATGGTAAATTATCTTATCTCTCCACAGGCTAACCAAACAGAAGGGATTTTTATAGACGCTCTCTTGGACAGGTATGATGTTTTACATAACCCAATAAAACTGGCCGTCTGTAATAGACATTAAAAGGTTAATATATAAATATAAAAGCTAGAGGGCCGTGACGTACATCTGTTTGACAGGAATTGCACATGGATGTTGCAGCGCACCCACATCAAAAGCAGAATAGTATACAGCATAGACTTCAGCTGTGTGCACGTAAATGTACATGTACCATATATATATATATATATATATATATATATATATATATATATATATAGTGTGCCTAAAACCATATATTTGTTGCCATATTGAATTGTGTGTGTGTTCAGTATGATAGTGAATGGGGCCAATTTGTAATCAGTATTCAATAGTATAGCCACAATAGGTGAACAATATGAATGTTAATATTTTAGTGTGAAAATTTAACTTACTAACATTAACAAAAATAGATAAACTTATTTAATAATTCTCATAATCATGTTTTTTTTTTTAAAAATCTTTTTATTTTTTTTTTTTTTTTTATTGTGCATTCCAAGTAATACCAAATCAAACTGCAGTTTGGGTTGTTTTGATTAAATAATAATAATAATAATACTAATATTAATAATAATGCTAACTTACAAAGTTAAAGTTAATTGAAAGTATGTTTATTTATATAGTACATGTTTGTTTTTTAGCAAAAGCCAATAACTCCAACAGTCATTTTTTGGCAAAAGCAGATAACTCCATATTTCATGTTTCAGAGTTAAACAAAACCAATTAATTGCTTTGCAATTGCATTTAAAACGCACTCAAACACACGTGTGTGCACATACACGCACACTCACACACTAACAGATAGGCACACACATACACACACACACACAAACAGAGAGAGACGCATGCATATGCACACACACACACACACACACACAAACGCAAAAGGACAAACAAGGTTTTAGCATGTAAGACGTGTATGGTGTACAAGGAGTTGCAGGAGTCGAAATTATAAATCTCTGATCACTTTTAGTCAGCTTTGACAAAACTCCCCTCAGCTAGTGCGTCTTTTTGAAGTGACTTGCAGCCTTGTCACCTGACCTGAATACTGCGTGCTGATTCGCCAAAACGGACATATCAGGTTTTGTACAGGTTTTGTATCGGCTTTTTTGACAAAATGTATGTAGGGTTCAGAACGTGGTATATGTGGAGAATAACACATGACAGTCAGTTATTTTTTTTATTTTTATTTTTTCAAATGTGCCGTTTATCGGTTTTAAGTCTTCATATATATGCTGGAATATTCCAACATAATGTGTAATAGTGAATCGTTCACAATAGCAGCAGGAACATGGATAAAGAAAGTAGGTCGTTTTAATTTCATGTTCATTTTAAACATAATATTTTTGGTTTATTGCCAATTACACTTAGAAAACCGTAATTGTACTATAATGAGACTGAATTGAACACCTCTCCGCTTCTCAAATTATCCATACTTTGCAATTACACAATAATCATATTCATTCTGGTAAACCAGACACCAAGGCATCAAAAAAAAACAAAAAAAAAAAACATCAAAAATAAAAAACCTTGCACCATTGCTGAAGTTGTGGTTTTCCTCTCGAGGTGAGCAAAATGTTTTGGCCTGGGTGCAATGATGACTCAAGAAAAGCAAATTCCATCTGTGCCTTCTTTTGGAACAAGAACAAAATCCTTAGGACATTATGTAGCTCATGCCAGAGATGGAATGCAATGAATATCCTGTAAACAGTCCATTAAGTGCTAAGTGTCCACTTAAATTAGGTGTATTGGCTAGTGAGTGTCAGCTATGCTTTCAGGTAGTCAGTAGCATGAGTTTATTGTGCTTTGAGCAGAGTTGTCTGAAATGGCACATTTGCATGTATAAAAATGTATCTCAGTGTCTCTTTTGTCAGAATGCTGCAACTTGTCCCATACCTAAACTTTCACTCTTAAACTATAAATATTCATCATAAAAATATGAATTATAATGTTTAAAACTATGATTATCTAAACAAAGAATGAAACAAGCATAAAAACATTACAATACTGTGAAAAATGTCTTATATTCTGCATAATTTTGAATACATGAAACAATTTTGCCCTAATGTTTTTGCAACATTGAGAAGAAATGAGCCATGTTGTGTGTGAAGAAAACAAAATCAAAATGGTAAAATGGTAAATATCACTTTTAAAGAGAATAGTTTTGTCATTTCATATCACGCTAAAATGGTCAAATTATGCGAAAAAAAAAAGAAAGAAAAAAAAGATTGAAATAAAATAAAGTTTATAGGAGGATGTTTTAAAAGAAAATAACCATTTCAGTTATTCTACTTTAAAAAATGTCAAGTTTAACTCAATGTGTTACTTGCTGTTTCTTTGTAATTATTTGTGAATTCTACTAGCAAAGTCTGAGAGAAAACTGTGAAAGTCATTTTTTACCAGTGTATTGTGGCTGAATAATGTGCCATTTAGCTTCATTCATACAAAGGAGTAATCCAGAAAATGTTACAAATGTTATTTCCACCACTGTCATTTCCAGCGAAGAATGCTATCAAACACAATGCAACATTTGGGATGAAACTGTGCTGCAAATTTTCATTACTTTCAGAAAAAAATGGCAGAATTCTCCTGAAAATTTACTTGTTGGCATCACAAACTGGCTGTTAAAATCTTTTCCTTGCATTTTGTAAAATGCGTTGTTACCCCTTCCTAGCGTGAAGAACGTTTTATATGTAAACAATCTGTCTTGTTTGCGAGCTGGTGTCTCAGACAAGCAGTGAAGCTAAGCAGCTAAGTTTAATGGGGCGTCCCTCAGGGCTCCGTGTCTGTCACGTTCCACTTTTGAGTGTGCGGTAATGGCAGTCTCACACTTTCCCTTACTAAAAATGACTAAAAGCTTGCCACTATCACCTTTGTGAACTGTTTATGTTGCAGACTCTGTTCTTAAGGGGTTTGCCCTGGCAGTACAAAACTCTCTGACATTGCTGTAGAAGAGAGATTGTTCATGCTCGTCAATCTCACTTTTATATATGGCCGTCTCCATGGCAATAGCAGGAGGGGGGATGTAAGGAAATTTATGAATGTTTGATATTTACTGAAGGTTTGATGGTGGACTGAAAAGTATGACATGAAATTGAGGAGCAGTTCGATTGAAATTAGTCTGTAACAGTATTGCTTTTGAATTGTTTACTTACCTTCACTAAATAGATGGATGTGATGCCCTAAAAAGATTTCAGTCTGTGCATGTTCCCATTTATTTTCAGTTTTTGAAAACAGAACTCAGTCTTTGATTCTCTGAAAATCGGAGAGGACCTTAGAGAGTGTCTCCGCTGGAGTGTGACCCAAATTCATTAGCCGCACGTTGCCTCTATTAGCTTTCCTCACTCGCGAGGATGTTTAAAGCAGAAGCCGTTAAAACCCCGAATATACAAAAATTTGCCTGAATGTACAGCATGTGAAGAAAGCTGCTATCAGCATTTTTTCTGCAACTAAATCCAGTGAATAGGTATTTTTTGCAGGGTATTTGTTTTGAACACTTGTAGTTCCTGTAGCTCAGCTGCTAAAGCTATATGCTCAAGGTTTGATTCCCAGGGAACTTTAGATAAAAATGTGTAAATACAAACTGCAATGGTTGAGGAGTAACTAACTCAAAAAAACAATGCAAGCTACTAATGTAACTACGTTTAATAGCTTCAGTATTATTTAATACCTGTCAATAGCTTGACAGTAGTTCAAATTGCATAACTTTTCCAGTAACTTTTCCAGTAACTTTTCCAACAAATTGTGCTGTAGTGCAATAAAACTACATTAAACTAAGGCAATAATCAGACACTCTTCACTGATTTTAGGCCTGTTCACACCAAGGGTAATAAATATATAGTTCTAAAAATCATTCTAGTATAAAGAATTAGCAGAGTTCACATGACAACTATAATGATAACGACACAGAGAAACAATTTTGTTGGAATCATTTTTAGAACAATTTTTTTTTTCCAGCCAAAGAACGTTAAAAACATTGACAGCCAATGAGAAAACTGCAGAACACGCTGAAAAAATAAACGGAACATTATTGCATTTTGGTGTGGACAGTAATATAGTTATCGTTATAGTTATCTGTATATTTATCATCCTTGGTGTAAACGAGCCTTTTCTCATATGTAGTCGGATGAAGTCCAAATCATTTTAGTGAATCAGGTTTTTTTAGACAGCTTTTTGAAACCATTTATTATATATTATAATTATTAATAATTATTGTCATTCTTATGTCTATAATAATGTGTAGTATCATTATAACCTTTTTAAAAACTTTCTATTTATTATAAAACATGCATTAATGTTAAGCATTATTAGGGCCCGAGCAACGATGGTGTGAGGACCCTGTTGGAATTGCTCTGTTTCTTATTCTTCCACTTCTGGCAAATGAATCGCCTAAACATGCTCAAAAACTCATGAAACTTTGCACACACATCAGAAGTGGTGAAAATTTATGTCTGTTATGGGTTTTTAGAATTAGGTGTGGCAAAATGGCTCGATAGCGCCACCTACAAAATTTCAATGAAGTGCCCCTCCCGCTGTATTTCATGTACAGGTATGAAATTTGGTACACACATGTAACAGCCCAATCCCTACAAAAAAGTCTCTAAATATCAAAGATCTTGAGTTTTCGTTGAAGGGCATGTCTATGGCGGTCTGACAAAGTCTGATGTTTCGCCATGAAAGAGGAATCTGTTTTAACTCAGGCATACTGTGTCCGATCTGCCCCAAACTTCACATGTGTGATAAGAGTCCTGGTCTAAAGACATCTACATGCCAATATTTAGTTAGTCATAGCGCCACCTGCTGGCAACAGGAAAAAGCATGCTTTACACTGTAATTCACTCCCAGAAACACATTTCAATATGCCAAACATACTAGAAAGACGTTAAATCATGCAACACTTGGCTAAGTGCTAATGTTTGTGATTAACGCCATGAAAGAGGAAGTTGTTGTAGCTCAGGCATACAATGTCCGATCTGCTCCAAACTTTACATGTTTGATAATACATCTGGCCTAAAGACATCTACAAAGCAGTATTCAGTTACGGTCACAGCGCCACCTGTTGGCAGCAGGAAGTGTGGCACTTTGCAATGACTTTGCCATAATTCTCCGGTATTTACTCGCTTACATGCATTTCACCCACTGTTCACTTTTTTCCTAAGTCCAACGGGTGGCGGTGAGCCCGGGTGCGAGGGCCCTTTCATCGCTGCTTGCAGCTTGAATTATTATTGTCATTCTGATAATACAAATATTTATTATTATTATTATTATTATTATTATAGTAGTAGTATTTAATAAAAAATAACCTAGTATTACATAGTATATTTATCATATATTATTATTATAAAAATGTGCATTACTGTTAATATTAATTATTAATAATGGACATTCTAATAATACAATGTCATTATTTATTATTTATTATTATTATTATTAATCAGATTTTTCCATATTTAAATGAACCTTATGTATGTACCTTATGTAACCTTATAAAAAATTTATAAATATAAACGTATAAAAAACATAAAACTGAAGTATTATACAGATATGTATAAAATATTATTATAAAAATGTGCGTTAAATTAATAATTATTAATAATTATTTTCATTCTAATTGGTAAAATTGGTAACACTACAATAAGGTCCCATTAGTTAATTCATTAACTGAACAATGCACAACAACATATGTTACAGTATTTATTTATCTTTTTTTAACATTAGTTCATTGTTCATTGTTAGTTCATGTTAGCCCAGGTTCATTAAATAATATATTTGATATTAGTAAATGTTGAAATTACTTAATAACAGTTTTATAAATGATTTAGAAGTATATTTCAAAGTTAGATCATGTTAACTAATGGAACTATATTGTAAGTTTTACCATATTTTAATTTTTTAATAAGTATGTATGTATTTATGTATGTAGTTGTTGTTGTTTTGTTTGTTTGTTTTTTGTTTTGTCATGATAAAGGTACAGAAATCTGCTGTTTGTGACTATATTTTTTTATTCAGTTATATAAGTTTTGTTAGTTAAATTTTGCTTCTGTTGTACTGTACAAAAATCTAGGTGAGCAAATTTTTAAGTTTATTGCTCTGTATTGATACCCTTGTCATTTTACGTCAGATAAAACCCTTTTTGTTAATAGCTTTTTTTTTTTTTTTTTTTTTTCCCAAAAGGGTGACTTGACTATTATAAATAATGACAAGCTTGTAGTTTGTAAAGCAACAGTTTCAAAGCAGCTTCCTCAACACTGTGGGGCAGTTGTGGCCTAATGGTTAGAGAGTTGGATTGTAACCTGAAGGTCGCGGGTTTAAGTCTCAGTACAGGCAAGAAATGTAGGTGGGGGGAGTGAATGATCAGTGCTCTCTTCCACTCTTGTTACCCACAACTGAGGTGCCCTTTGAGCAAGACACCTAATCCCTAATCGCTCCCCGGGTGCCGCAGCAAAAATGGCTGCCAACTGCTCTGGGTGTGTGTTCAGTGTGTGTGTGTTCAATACTCACTGCTGTGTGTGTGCACTTGGATGGGTGAAATGCAGAGCACGAATTCAGAGTATGGAACAGCATACTTGGCTACACGTCACTTTCACTGGACTCTATACACACATCAGTACCTTTTAAATGCAGTGTTAGGGAGTAACTAGTTATATGTAACAAAAAGTTACGTAATTTAATTACAAAATTGTAGAGAAAAGAAATTGTAATTAAGTTACATTTACTTATGAAAATGGTAACGATTACAAAGGGGGTTACATCTGAATATTTTCTGTAAAAAGCTAGAATACGTTGAATAATATTAATTTGTTTAATTGATTTCTTTCCCAAATTGCATTGACTGATCTAAAATATGAGACACCAATGTTTCAGGAGTTTAGCACACAGAATAAGACACATGCTTATTGAATAACTTAGTTTTATATTCTATTTGGGTTTATGTGCTTTCTTTTTTAAGATTTTTTTTTTCTTTCTTTTTTTCTAAGGCATTGTTAGATGCAAGTGTTTCCTGTCATAGCTATGCAAAGATTTGATTTCAAAAACAGTATCATAGTTATTAAACTATTTCTTGTTATGGTTTTAAATCTGTATTTAACCTCAGAACAATCTCAAAGTAAAAAGAGGTGTTAAAGTCTGATTTTGTGGTGGCTGTGCTTTATTAATTAAATTATTGTAATCTTAATTCAACTGATGAAGGTTTTTGAGAAATCTGACAGTAATCAGTGTTGAGTACTACTGTAAGGTTAACCCTGCCTGGTTTAAATGTTTGAAAATGATTAACAGTTGAAAACATTTGTTAGAAATTTAGAAAAGTAATCAGTTACATTACTTTAATAAAGTAATTGAAATGGTTACACTACTTATTACATTTTAAATAGGGTGACTTGTAATCTTTAACCTTCCCAACACTGTTTAAATGTATGCCACACATTTGAAAGGGACCCTGCTCTCATGAAATACAGAAATGTTGCTCGCTCACAAGAAAACATCAAGGGGAACTGAGCAAAGCTAGAGGAGCTGGGATTTCAGGTTGATCTCTCTTCCTTTGTGTCTCTTTTTTCCTCTTGAAGTGGCCTAGTTCCCCAACCTGCCCCAGCACAGGGAAACACAGCAACTGAAGGGTTCAGACAGTGAATCTTTAGCTCAAGGAGGCCTTGGGGGTGTTTTTCATCAGCTGCTGTAAACGCGGGACACCAGTGCACAGATTAGAGCAGCAGACGTGTCGCTGGTAGAGTCTTGTGTGGGTTTCACTGATGAGGGCTTGAGACTTCACTTCAGTAATTCTCTTCCGGGACGATGCCGCATACAGAGACAGATTGATTAGAGACTGCATTTGTGTACTTGCACACAGTGGGAAACAGCTGCACAAAATGTATATTGTTTTTTAAGCTGTGAAAATAACATCTTGTCTTAGTGGTGCTTGCTAGGGTTAGGGGTGTTAAAGTGGGCAAACACTGAAGGAGGGACCCGGGCCGTATCAAGAAACCAGAGACATGTGGGGGACTCTTTTGACAATTAAGCAAGCAGCTAGCAATCCTGCACAGGTTCTGTTTGGTAAACTTGCACCCGCAGTACTTAATAGAACATCCGACCCGTTATCTGAGAGCAGCTCTAATTTAACGCCTTCTTGGCTATTGGACCCGCAGTCTGCCTGTGTCTATTGATTCCCTCACTGCGAATGACAAGGTAAATATTATTTGACCTGTTACATCAAATATTAGCAGTTCATCCAGAACACCCAAGCAACTGCATAAGTAATGCATTAAAAACACTCTGAATACTTTTTGTGTTATTATTATTATTATTAACATCATCAGATAACTCGAAAGCAGTCTGCATTTTTTTTGTTTGTAATAACGTTAATAATAATAATAATAATAATAATAATAATATTTGTTGTTGTCCATGACATTTCTGTTTATATTCATGTTAATAATAATAATGGACAACAACACAACATATTATTATTATTATTATTACTATTAACATTTATTGTTTTTTACTGTATCAACAGCAATAAAATAATAATAATTTTTGTTGTTGTTGTCCATTATTATTATTATTGTTGTTGTTGTTGTTGTTAATAGCAGTAAAAAACAATAAATGTTATTATTATTATTAACAACATATATTGTTTTTTATTGTTATTATTAACAACAACAATAATATGTTTTGTTGTTGTCCATGATTATTATTGTTGTTGTTGTTAATAACAGTAAAAAACAATAAATGTTATTAATAATAATAATAATAATAATAATGTCCAAATAATGTTGTTATTGTTATTATTATTATTATTGCACTCTGAATAATAATAATAATAATAATACATTTTCCCTGATTGATACTACTACTGCTATTATATTATTTTTATTATTATTATTATTGATAATAATAACAGTACAAACAGTAATATTGATAATAATAAAAATAATAATGTTGCCCAAATAATAATAATAATAATGGACAACAACAACAACTATTATTATTATTATTATTATTAGTGAGTAGTAGTAGTAGTAGTGAGCAGTAGTCATGGAAAAGGTACACATTTTTCATTAATTTATTAGCTAATTGGTCTGAATCAGAATTCAAAATCCAGTAATCATTAGTCATAAATTAGTCATAAAGTGTGAGATCCCTGACCTTTGCAGCCCCATTGCAATGGCCTGTCATTTCAGCACCTTCAACACAGGCAAGAACCACAAGCACCACTTTGATGAGAGCAGCTATATGTGCAAGATGCAAGACTGTTGTTAGCCTGCTACTGAACTACGTTTTAAATGTTCAGAGAAATGCTGCAGCTGGCTTTCAGCGACTGTCTGGTGCTTTCAGCTTCCTAAAAGTCCAGTGTTTTATTGTGTCTGTGGTCTGAAGGGGGTGACATACCGTGAAATGTACCTCTCCGGCAACTCTCAAGGCTGGAGTGGATGAAATTACCCGGGGCTCATTCATTGTTTTAGAGCTTGTAGTTGTTTTATGGTTGTGCAGGTGGATGAATTACAGGTCACTTTTGCTTTGCAACAGGGAAAGTTAATGTAAAGTCTTACACAATTAAATATCTACATTTTCCACATCATAATGTCTGAACTGGATGAAACGAAAAAGGCTTTGATTGCTAGTAGCTCTGATTTATTAACAAACCATTCTTTTTATCTTTCAATCAATATGACAAACTTTGGAGATATTGGTTTGAATAAGTAAGTATTTATTTGTTATTTATTTATCTATCTATTTGGCTGATTGTAAATTGATTATTATTATTATTACAATCAACTATTATTATTATCAGTTTAAATTGGATTTGTTTTTGAAATGTATTATTATTATCATCATCCCAGTTGCTACTTTGCTCCTGACTTTAAAATCTGATTTATGAAACTGATATCTTTTTGTTTGGAATAATGCCCATGTCAACATTTTTGCAAAACGCAAAATACGTTGCGTCGTGCACGTTTCGTGACAGTTTCAAAGTGAAATGTCCAATGAGTGGCGCTAAAAGCGTGTTTCTGGAACTGATGAACGTGAATATGGCAATGTTTTACTATGTTGGAGTTTGTACGTATCACCGCAGTCCGGTGAATAGCGCTAAAAGCTTAATGCTCCGTGTCGTTTAATAGCGTACACCTACACTAAACCCTAAACCTACCCGATAGTGTTAACAAAAGCAAATGTGACATAAAAACGCAATTGTAACCATGGCATTTTAGCTTGTTTTTGAACTCTTGTCTTTGAGCTCTTTCATGGGATTCAACCGAGCTTTTTCGCATCGTAATTCTGTACCAGCTGAGCTACCGAGCAAGCTTACTACATCAGTAAAACTGAACATCTGGAGCTGGGTAAGTGATGCAAACTCCAAATATATTAGTTTACAATTAATGCATAAAAAGTGTTTTGACGTCATAGCATAATTGTGCAAGGAACCGCGTGAAAACAAGTCTTTATTAATCCATCATCTGGCCCTGTAATCATAATTGTGTGTGAAAACAATTAAAAGTGCTTGACCTTTTATTGCTTCTAGTGTTCATTTCTGTTAGAAACGGAAGTCATATGTACATATTAGTACGTATTTTGTGGTTTGCAAAAATGTTGACAAAGGTACGTTTTTCCCAATGAGCCTGTGTTGAAAGAATAAGACCTTGTACTTTAGTCATTTTTCCAAATGATGACAAAGGGTCAGTGGTGCATTTTCTGAAACCCACTTGACAACACAGAGCAACCCACTTAATTTAGAGTGATGGGTGATGACTGGATCTATGGAATGCATTATGTTTCATGTTTCATTTCATTTACATTTAAAATATCTGTAGACGAGGATGTAGCATGTAAGAAGCAGTCTGAAATGCTTAACTGGCATAATCCTAAAAAGAACTATTGTAATCATTGCAAATTAGCTTGCTAGCAATCCAGACTTCCATGCATCCTGGTGAAACAAACACAGCTAAGCTTTGGTGGTACCAACACATAAAAGTGTCCCTTTCTGTATGATACACATGTATACGTCTGATCGTATGCTTTCAAGTGCATGCGTGTGTACACCGCTGTGTAAATGAAGAGACAGCATGCCACATCGCTATAAAATCTGAGGCACCTGCGTTCACTGACCTAAATCCACATAGGAAGGCCACAGATGGCATAAATAAAACAGCCCCCTGCATTAAACATGGGTCAACACTCATGCATGCACAGTATCCTAAACTCAGCATTGCATGCATTTTCACTGAAACTGCATATTCATTTACATAAAACACCTGCTTTGTTGTAGTGTAACAGTACACTGTCGAATTTGATATAGTTAATATTCATATGGATGTTATTTAATTCAGTGTACACATATTTAATATTCATTATATTCCAATTCTGCATTATTTTCAAGATATATATATATATATATATATATATATATATATATATATATATATATATATATATATATTATACTCTGCTATATTAAGCAGGAAGCTAGTATTCCATGACACAATGATGTAAGGGCCTGTGAAAATTAATCAGTCATTTATATTTGGGTCACTCCTACAGTTACAATTATATGTGCCAGTGAAACAATACTAAATGTTTTACTTAAAAAAACTTTCATGCCACATGGCTTTTCATGCATAGATGTACCCAAATCAAATCAATCAATCCATCCATCCAAGAATCATAGCAATTAAAAAAATAAAAAATAAAAAAAATGTTTTAAGCAATTGACAGAAAAAAAAAAAAGTTTCCTCAACTTCACATTGAAATAAAGATTATATATAATGTATAATTTTAAATGAGCAAATTTTACTAAGAGTATATTAATTTACTTATTCTCTTTGACATAAAATACAATTTTTTTTGCGATAAATATTATTCTAAATGTGTAAAACCATTCAATTATTTTGTCTCTCAAACTGTTACATTGGTGCTACTTACCCTTTACATATGACCTAAATCACATGACTTGCTTGAAGTGACAATTTCCTTAAAGGGGAAAACACCTCCAAGAACAAAGTATTAGTTATGAACTTTTAGAAGACTTAAACATACATGGCCACCCTGTTGTGTCAATTTATACTGGACGTGAAAATGTTTATTTATTTTTTAATAGATTTCATGTCATGGGGTTAGAATTGTTGCATATTTCTAGATAAACATATTTTGATGCACACATAAATGTAAAGAGAATCACAAAAATTAAACTAATTCACAAATAAATAGAATGAGATCCATGAGTGAGATATATGCTGTCAGGCACGCTATACATAATCACACGAAGATGAAGACGAGTATTCCAGAACTTCTTTAATTCAACACAGCCAATTCCAACAGGGTAGCTACAACGTAACATAGACAAGACCGGACAACATGCATTGAAAACACAGGAACTTAAATACACAGGTATATGGGGTACACAGCTGAAGGTGATGGCAAGTGATATCAGTAACCATGACAACTCATGAGTGGCGGGAAACTAGACAAAGGAAACTGAAAGTGACAAATTAAAAGTCCATGAAAATGAAACGAACTAAACAGAACCGTGACATATGCAGGGGTTTCACCAAAAATAAATAAAGAAATAAATAATAAAAAGAATTAGATTCATTTTTCCTGGCACCTGGCATTCATTTATTTGTGAATCACTTTCTGTGCATTTGTTGATGGCTTCCTCTGCATTTGTGGATCGCTGCACGCATCTGTGGATTATGAAACATTTATAGCATCTAGATGCAAACAAATCCACAAATAAGTGGACTCCACTCACTGTCTACTTAAGCAAATCAGATAACAGCCATATTGCCCTGACTAATCATAATACTTTCTCCCTCCAACCAATCATGATTTTGCTTTACAATCAGGGTGGTCTTGCCCTGATATAACTTTGCTCATTCATCTGCATTGGCTCAAATTGAAAAGTATAAGGCCCATAAAATTGGTACAGTAAAAGATGTTTAAAATTTGGATTTCGTTAGACCAATAGACTGTGTATCAAGCCAAGCCACAATATTATATTTGAAAATGCCAGAGAAACAGCACTTTACATCTCTGTGCAAGTACGTGTAGTACTACAGAAGAACAGGCGTCCGTTTACTGTCGGTGAATCATCGTGTTGTGCTGCGCCGCACCCAGTATACACTGATTATATAATGGGTGCTATTTGCTTTTGACACGCTGTGTAGCGCGCCGTCCGGTGTAGAGAGGGTGTTACTGATCACGAAGCTCGGGATCTGTGAATGATCATAATTTGTGTATAATCCTTGAGTTTAAATTGATTCACTGATCCTGATGGAAATATAAAGAAGCCTTAAACTCCAATAATCTTTTGGAAATGGGGTGTTTAACCACACAAACAGCACTTCAGCCCTGTGTGTAAAGCAAAACATGATTGGCTGTAGCGAGAACATGCTATGATTGGTCAGCACAATGTGGCTTTTATCTGATTGGCTTGAGTAAACAGTGCACGTTTTGATGCTAGAAGTGTTTCAAAATCCACAAATGCATGCTGTGATCCACAAATGCACAGAAAGCGATTCACAAATGAACAGGAAGCGATTCACAAATTAATGCCAGGCATTATGTTTATGTTTGTGACATTAAAACACATTTGTAAATATACACTATATTGCCAAAAGTATCGGGACACCCCTCCAAATCATTGAATTCAGGTGTTCCAATCACTTCCATGGCCACAGGTGGATGCAATATGTAACAGGGTGGACACATTTCCTAGAGTAGACCACATGTGAAATATTTAGTCAGGATTATTTGGTAATAATACTAACCAGAGCTTGACAAATGTGTTTTTCTGATAGACAGAAAAATTTTGGTGGATTTTGGACTGAGCAGGTTTATTAAGAAACATTTTCAAATCATGTCCATGTCCACAAACATATTTGTGATGCGATCTGGGAAAACCTGTCTCACGTCGCGATGGAATGTTTTCAGTAAAGTAAAAAAAAAAAAAAAAATAGGTTGAATGTCGTCAAAATTGGGTTTTCATTAAATTATCTATAACATCTTGTCTATCATCTCTGAAAATATCTTGGCAAAATTCGCCTGGTAAGTGCAGAAAAATAGCGATTTATAGTGGCAAGGCTGTCTTTCTCTAACATTACTGTTTAAGAACATATCCAGCGGAGGAAAAAACGCCCATAGCTTTCCCTCTCTTAACACTACAAAGACAGTTCACCTGTCGAAATAAACCACATAACATGTAGAATGAAGGTGTATTAATGCAAATTTCCTGCCAGTCCTGTATAAACTACGGCACGCAAAGATTGTTTTTTCTAATACAACGTTATCGTGAGAAGGCGGAGCAGGAGAACAACGGAGCTATAATGAACATTTTTGTGTTTATTAGAGGTTGAATTCAAATCAAATACTGCCAAACTGCCCATACTACTTCTGAATAGAATGTCTACTTCATAAAATGTATGAAAATATGGAAATAAATGGTTCAGATTACTCAAATAAATGGAGGCGCCCTTAAATGGTCAGATATGGAGCTTGGGTGTCAAGTAGTGGAAAAGTTTGGTACTGCGCCCTAACAAAATCTTACTCGAAGCTCATTTTTGAAATATTTCAACTTAAAATTTGAAATGTTGACATTTCTGGCTTTTATTTTCTTGCGGTTTGAGAGTAAAACATGTAATGTAATATATTATTATAAAATATAAACAATTATATTTTTACATTTTCATAAACTTAAAGTTCTATAACTTTTTCTTTTTTTTTATTACACTTTCATAATTTATTTCACTTCTACAATAATATGACAAGTGTCTTCTTTAAAACAAGACCAACTTTAGGTCTATATTCCAAAGCATTCTTGAATTACAACCATTTATGTTTGGATAGTGCATTTTCATGGCAATGCGAAAAAAGGGGCTGACAGTTTTTCTCAGAATTCTGTTCCTGAAAATCATAGCAATCAGCCGACTTTAGATAACCATAACTTTTGTTACAGACAAGCTATGAAAGAAATAAAAACAGATTTGGAAAGGGCTCAAATATTTCATGTCTTAGGTAAAATTTCACCATATGATGGGTTATTGAAGATCACATCACATTTTGATTGCCTATGATTTCATAACTTCCTGTAAAGAATTTTGCTTTCAACTTTCAACTATTTGTCGCACCTGCTCAGGACACAGACGTCTGTGTGTCTGTTTATGCAAGTTAATTCAGACGCGACAACAACACCTGCAGGTCAGGCAAACTCTTTGTCCCTTTATCAACCTTTGTCATTTCCACACCTGCTCTACATGTGTAACTTACGTGACTCATCAGCCCAGGTGGCCTACATGCTGACCACAAATACAAGCAGATATGAGGCGACTACTCATGCGTGTTGCTCAGTGGTTCTCTTTAAATCGGTGACGAAGTGAAAATTGGTGTAGGTTAATCCTTGTGCATTTATAATTACGGATGTTCCAGTCAGAAAGCAAATGTAGGCTGGGATTATGCAAATAAATGCATAAAAGACACATAATGAGATTTATTGCAACAGCCCGCACCTGCTAGGGGTATGATTGGTGATTATGTTCGGAATCAGTACGCAAGGAAACAAACGCTAACCAGGCTTTTTGAAAGAGGGAAATGAGAGGCCCTGATCGAACAAATGTGTTATGATTGGCTATTTGATGACTGTTTTGGTTTTTAAATAGTTATGCTTGCTCAAATGTCAGCATAGATTAGTGGCTATGCATAGAAAAGCTTCAGACTGATTATAAAAAACGCTTCCTGCACGTGACTTTTTTTTTTTGCCTCAGTTATATTTTGACAATAATGAGTTTTTGCTGATACCAATAACTAAGGTGGGGAAAATGTGATTATTTGGCTGATTGTTTTTTTTTTTTTAAAACAATATCACTATTATTGTTATTATTAACAAACCAACAAATAAATAAATAAAAATATTAACACACTGCCTGACCAAAAAAAAAAAAAAAAAAAGTCGCTGTTTGGATTTAAATAGGCAAATGCGAGTTGTTTAAGCATGTCATGTTTGGGAACATTTAATCCTAAGTGATGGAGTGTGTGGCTTTTCATTTCCTAAACAACCATGTAGGAAGACACATCGTGGCCATATTCCAGGATGACAATATCAAGATTCATCAGTCTCAAATTGTGAAAGAATGGTTAGGAGGGAGCATTAAGAATAATTTTCACACATGAATTGGCAGACCTTAAGATCATTGAAGGTCTTTGGGATGTGCTGCAGTAGACTTTACAGAGGGCTTGGCTCTTGCAATGTCAATACAAGATAACACCACAACATTTATTTCCATAAAGAGGTGCATCAATTGCATCAGAAGTGCCAATTCATGTATGAAAATGATTCTTCATGCTCCCTCCCAACCATTCTTTCACTATTTGAGCCTGATGAATCTTGGCTTTGTCTTCATGGAATATGGCCATGATGTGTCTTCCTACATGGTTGTTTAGGTCATCAATTAAGACTAAAGAGTCTAGTCAGCTTTAAATAACTGTTTGCTGCTCAACAGTGGCCTTTTTTTTATATCTGTCCTTTTAATACATTTATTTTTTTTAACAGAATATTCCCTTAATAATTCCCTTTATCTGACTGAGTTCTATGCTCTAAATCACTTACAACTATTTTGATAGTTCTACAATCTCAAAAATATTAGTTGTTTTCATGCCTTTTGCAAGACATTGCACCATTTCATGTTTTTCATCTTTAGAACTCCTCCCCATATTGCATGAAAATTTTTGGATGCTTAGCACATTGCATGTTTTTTTTGCTAGTTTCAGCTTGACACAGTTATCACGTCTTGCGCCACATTGTTTAAATAGCAAATGCAATTTATCTCATTTGTGCGCCCATAGGCGTGCTGGTCTAAAAACAAGATGGTGCTGGTCTGAACAAGTTTTCAGGCGCGTTGTTGGCGCGTTGCTATTTTGAGGCAACTGAAATAGACTAAGCCATTGACCAACTAAAACCTGGTCTAAAGTCAATGGCGCTATATATATATATATATATATATATATATTTTTTTTTTTTTGTTATTTAAAGAGTGCGTTAGTAATATGCGCCTTTAGGCGGGTGCACAACACACTTATTTCACACACAGGGATGCGCAGCAGCACACAAACATGTCAAATATTAAAGATTATAGTGTAAAAGATTATTATTGTGTGCACAGAGATAAAAATGCTTCGGTGGAATCTGGCTTGCCCCGTAGGGAATCTGGCTTTAACCTCGTGCACAAGCAGATCCGTTTCCGCACTAGAGAAGCGTTCAGTTTTTCTGCTTGCAAATTCCGCCATGTAAATGGCACGAGCGCAACTAGCTTTTAAAGGGAATGGGAGATGAGCCTCTGATTGGTTTATTGCACGTTACGCCCAAAACACACCCAATTACTCATTAAGAGAATAGGGACAACCCTTTTAGACCATGCGCCAGGCGTGCCGACAGTTTTTCCCGTTGTTAAACTAGCAAAAGTGGATTCGGACACACCCTAAGTGCACTTGTGCCATGCGCTTTAGACCATTTGCTTAGATCGTTAAAATAGGGCCCATAAAGTCAGATTATGATACAGTGTATATAAAATCTGAGTTATGAGTAACAAAGTAGAAATAGTGAGAGATCACAATATAAAATATAAAGTTGCAATTACGAGATACAAAGTCATAACTTTGGCAGAAATGGGCTTCCATCACACTAATTTTTCTTTAGGAGATGCAAAAACCTTGTTGTTAGTACAGCAGCCTGTAACTCTCATGTCAAATCACATCATGATCCAACTTCTGAAATGCTAAATTAATTAAAAACATGTTTCATGTGATGACCGCAGAAGGCTTTTTTCCCCCGCATTACGCCAAAGGGACGTTCCCCTTGTTGACATTGGATAGTTGAATGCTGAGAAAATTAGTTGATCTTTGAGAATGTGATCAATAAGCTTGTGTTTTTGTGTAGCTGCATTTGCTAGTTTCAAGCTGAATTACCCACTGACACCAAACCAAAAAAGTGTCTCTTTAGGAAAATAAAAGGATCTTTAGATGACAAAAGGCATTGTCCTTTTGCACGTAAGGTGATCCAAGAGAAAATATAAAAATGTTGCCTTTCCACCTACTGTACGTCTCCCGCGATTGCGTTTCTCAGTAGTGCCAAATTTGTCACCTTCATCCAGCATGACGGTAAACTACATCACAGCGCAGTTTGAGTTGACTTCCTCTGTCACTACATGTATGTCACTTTATATAATATGTCCCTTCCTATCTGAAGCTGCCTGACGCTTGTGTGCCATTCAGGCAGCCTCTCATGTGGCACGCGTAGGATGTTTTGCTTCTTCTATAGGTGAACAGACACCTCTATAGACTCTCTGAACACATCAAAAACCGTCGTTTTGAGGATTGGTTTTCAAAAACGGGGTTTTAAGGCAAAGACGTTGCTAAGAAGAGGGTTCAGTCTTGGGTTGAGTGTAGACTCAACACCAGCTCAAAGCTGAAAAGCATCTTCAGTGCCTATATTCTAGCTTTCCAGATCTTTGTGTCCTTGTTTGATAGTGGAAAAACAATAGAAAGAAACAGACTGCAGGAATAAATAAATCACGACTGAAAATCTGGCTGATAGATTGCCAGGATTAGCATATGATCACGGCAGGAGTCGGCGCACCAATTGAATTCTTATCTATTTAAATTGCATGTTGTCATAAGGCGGTGGATTGTGAATTTGTCTGTCACTGGTCTTAATGAGGCTGTCATAGGTGATGTGTTCATGTGATTTAAGACTGCAGAAACTGGATTTAGTCTGTTGGATGTGGTTTAGTGTGGGACAGTGTTTGTTTAAGCTCTCTGAAATACTGTGACATGATTTTTGTTTTGGGCATTGTGTTACAATTTATGTTAAAATGCTTTAACAAACAAATTTTCAAGTGAAGTAATTCATATAATAAGTTTAATTAATATAGCACCTTTCCCAAGCTCAAGTACAATTCACAATAACAGTAAGGAACAAACAATCATTTCACACATAATTACTTAAAGGACAGTAGACAGTCCAAGTTGAGCGATTGCAGTTCCATATCGCAATACAGTCGAAAAACAAACAGAAACCATAACATTGTATTACAGACAGCATAGTTGAAGCATAAGTCAGGTGCATATGACTTGGAATAATGTTATTTTCCAGTTTAATTTTATAAAACTGATTCTGACTCTAGATTTTAATTGAATAAGCTACATTTAAATGCAGCAAGTTGCGACAACCATAAACATCTAGCATTGTGACAGTGTCCCATCGTAGCAAGTTCTTCTACATATTGACGTAAATCAGTACCGGTTGACATATATATGGTCTCATAATATATATATATATATATATATATATATATATCGTCATACAACCCAGTCCTTCTTGAATCTATAGCATGGATGTTTTAGACCACTTCTTGTTTATTCGATTTTCAATCTCTCTGCGATATTTCATAAACTCTTCTCAGCAGAATTGGTGTTCCTCGTATATCGAGCTGTTTATTTCCAGGCTGCTCCAGTTCTGACTGATCCATTATTAGCCCAAATCACATCCATAAAACTCTCCCTCTTCGCCATATCATCCTTCACATCCAAACGTCTCCGATAAGAGCGAGTGTTGAGACTTAATGCTCAGTAATTAACGCTGATCAGTGCTAAGCAGCAGTGAGAGTGAGAGTGTGAGAGAGTGTGTGTGTGCGCGTGTGTGTGTGTGTTTCAGGTAAACCCAAAGTTGTGTACAAAATGTCCCTATAAAGATGAAAATATCTGAAACCCTTGTCCTTGTGGGGACATTTTTTTGGTCCCCATGTGTAAAAGAGTTCATAAATCATAATTATTTTAAAAATGCAGAAAGTGTGTGTTTAGAGGTAGGGGTAGGAATAGAATATACAGTTTGTACAATATAAAAATCATTATGGAAAGTTCTCATGTTTTATGGGTTCCCCATCTATATTTAATTTATACAGTTATGTGTATGCAGAGTTATTTTTGTGGTATTTTTACTTACTACTATTTGTAACGAAGGGAACTGGACGATAGAGTTGAGGATCCACGTGCAGGCTTTATTACAGGAGCGTAGTCGTACAGGCAGAGGTCAAACACCAGCAAACAGATACAAGAAGGCAAGGCAAAAGAGTAGTCAAATTCACAGGCAAAGGTCAAGGCAGGCAGCAAACGATCATCAACAAGGAAACAGTCCAGGGTCGAAACCAAAGGCAAGGCTAGGCAAGAGAAATGAAACATGGAGACAAGGTCAGATAGAGGCTAAACAATACTCAGCAATGAGTGTGTGTGTGAGTGCAGCTTATAAAGGGTCACTGATGGGAAACATGTGTGAAAGCATGATTGGTTCCTAGGTGAGGGATTGTGGGAAATGGTAGTCCAGAGTGAAGTATAACTGTGTGTGCAATGAAATGGTGAACCGGCAACCTCAAGTGGGAAGTAGCAGTAGCAGTAGTATATTTTTACCGTGGTATCGAGTATTGTGTACTGTTGTTGGTATCGGTACCGACTACTAGATTTTTGGTATCGTGACATCCCTATTTGTTACAAAAAACAATTTAAGTAGTATAGTATGTTTTAATAAAGCTAAAATGTTTTAAAAAGCTATAAAAGGATAAATTATTCCATGTTTGACATATTTAAATTATTAAAAGAGTTTCCTTTCTATTGTCTATCCGGTCAAGGTTTATAGGGATTTTAAGAAGTAATTAGTAAGTTACTTATTGAGTAATTAAATTACTTTTCAGACAGAGTGATTAGAAAAGTATTTTAAATACAACATTGATGATGTAATTATTAATTATTAATTACTTTTTTGAAGTAACTTACCCAATACTGATTACTACGGATGTGGGATGTGCATCTGGGTGGAATGCCTTCGACTCGTCGAAGATGCTGGAATGTGCTGGGTAGGATGCATTTGCATAACTATCTAAAGAGACAGGTAAGGAGCTTGGTCTTTTCTGTTCTCTCCTGAGGGATAGTAGTTAGCTTTGCACAAGAACGTTTGCATGGCTCTCAAGGGGGTTGAAGGCACACATAGCGATGCATTCATGGCTGTTCTCACATGATTCTTTCAGAGTTACAGAATCTGGCATTTGAATTTAGCGCAATTAACTCCTGAGGGGGACAAATGTGTGTTGTGTGATGCAGTCACTGTGTTTTGTTCCACCCAGGCTTTACTCTCTCTTGAGGGATGAGAGTTAAGCACCTTCTCTCTGCGGCTCGGGTCCCGTGGCCGCCATTGCAGTTAGGTGGGATCAAGCGTAGGTGTTGTAGGGAAGGCGCGGCAGGAGTCGAACAGGAATATTTACTGTTTAAGCTCCTTTTGCTAGCTCTGGTACTGCTATTTGATTTATTTCTGTGGATTTCTGTGAATTTATTTAATTCTGAGGATTTCTGAGCTTTTAAAATGAATAGTACAGTTTGATGGCCCTTTCTAAAGCCATCTTTGAGGTTTAATATGTTGGGCCTCCTCTTGCTATAAAACAAAGTTGTTGATACCTCAGCTCACCTTAGCTCCAGCTAGACAGTGAAACCAAGTGTTTCGTCCCTCTGCAGGCTGCTGTGATGAGCTGTTTTTTTAGGTTAGGTGTAGTTGGCCACCTCTTATTCTAGAGAGTCGTTATGTTTAGGCCTCCATTCTCCTGAGCTTCAGATAGAGAGTGATATCAAGTGTGTCGGACCTCTGTGGGCCACTGTGGTGAGCTGTCTTTTAGCCTTGAGTGTGGTTTGGCCTCCTCTCGATCTGAGAATCATTTGATTGAGGCCTCCGCTCTATTGGGCTCTATCTAGACAGTATCATTAAGTGTGTCGGTCCTCTGTGGGCCGCTGTGGTGAGCTGTCTTTAAGATTGAGTGTAGTTTGGCCTCATCCCGATCTGAGGATCGTTCTGCTTAGGCCTCCGCTCATCTGAGCCCCCCACCTTGAAAGACTATCCTTTAGGTTGAGTGTGTTTGGCCTCCTCTTATTATAGAGAGTCATTTTACTGAGGCCTCTGCTCACCTGAGTTCCAGTTAAATAGTGACATCAAGTGTCCAGCCCTCTGTGTGGCCGCCTTGGTAACCTGTCTCTAAGGTTGAGTAGGGCTGACTTCTTCTCACTTTTTGGGAGTCGTTTTGCTGAGGCCGCTGATCACTTGAGCTCCAGCTAGTCAGTGACATCAAGTTTCGGTCCTCTTGAGGCCGCCCTGGTAAGCTGATTTTCAGTTTGAGTATGGTTGGCCTTCTTGCTACGGAGAGCTGTTCCTCTGAGGTCTCCACTCATGTGAGCTCTAGGAAGACAGTCACATCAGTTGTTCGGTCCTCTATGAGGCCACCTTGGTAAGCTGTCTTTAGAGTTAAGTTTGTTTGGCCTCCTCTCCTTATGGAGAGTAGTTCTTCTGAGGCTTCCGCTCATCTGAGCCCTAGTTAGAAAGTGATATCAAGTGTTTCGCTCTCTGTCAAGGATGCCTTGGTAAGCTATCTTTGAAATTGAGTGTGCATTTGAGTGTGCATTATAGAGAGTCGTTCTGCTGAGGCATCCGCTCGCTTGAAAGCTCCAGTTAGACAGAAACATCAAGTGTTCGGCACTGTCTTTGATTGGACCCTCAGGCTCATTGATGCACATTGGGAGCGAAGGCTGGCCCGTGCGTTCCGATCCAACAGACAAGCTACTGTAGCTTAAACTGCTCAAGAAGTTAATGCTGGTTCTGATAGAAAGGTGTCAGAGTACACAGTGCATCACAGTTTGTTGTGTATGGGGCTGCATAGCTGAAGACCAGTCAGGGTGCCCATGCTGACCCCTGTCCACCGCTGAAAACGCCAACAGTGGGCACGTGAGCATCAGAACTGGACCACGGAGCAATGGAAGAAGGTGGCCTGGTCTGATAAAACATATTTTCTTTTACATCACGTGGATGGCCGGGTGCGTGTATGTCATTTACCTGGGGAACACATGGCACCAGGATGCCCTATGGGAAGAAGGCAAGCCGGCGGAGGCAGTGTGATGCTTTGGGCAATATTTTGCTGGGAAACCTTGGGTCCTGCCATTCATGTGGATGTTACTTTGACACGTACTACCTACCTAAGCATTGTTGCAGACCATGTACACTCTTTTAAGGAAACGATATTCCCTGGTGGCTGTGGCCTCTTTCAGCAGGATAATGCGGCTTGCCACAAAGCAAAAATGGTTCAGGAATGGTTTAAGGAGCACGAGTTTGGTGTAATATTTCTGAATTTAATAATAAAATGTAACATAATGCGACTTATCTATGTCTCTCTCTCTCTCTCTCTCTCTCTCTCTCTCTCAATGCGAATCATAGTAAGGTGTGACTTGTTTTTAGAAAAAATATAGCATAATATTTTAAAAATATGTAATTATAATTGTATAAATATATTTTTAAAAATACCGTGGCAAGTTTGGCAGTGGATTACATTAAATGTTCATTTGGGCCTTAAAGAAAGCAATTTTGATTCAATTTGGGTTGTTTTAAAAGTGACAGAAGCTTGAATGAATGCAACAGAAGTAGCTTTTATTGCTCACTGCGTTGACACGTCACACCTGGTTTGGACACAGTGTAGGAGGTGAATATGGTTTCTGTCAAGTCAAGCATACTAGATTCTCTCATCTATTCCAGGGTCAGCATCACACATCTCATGATGAATGAAAAGCTGAAGAATTAGGTGTCATTCTCTGTCACAGAAAGGCTCATGTGTCAGTTCACTGCATTTGCACTTTGGATTGGCAAATTAATTTGACACCCCTAGAGGTTTTCACACTTTTTCCTTCAGAATTTTTTAAGGTTGTGTGATTCGAGAGCCCACGGGAATTTAGTTCGGGTTGCGATCGTTGTTTGCATAACGTGCTAAAAATGGAAAAGGTACAAGTCAAATATGGGTCATGAAAGTCTGATCAGAGTCTACAAACATTTTCTGTGAATTTTCCAGTGATATAATGTTGTGGTATGATCAATTTTAGATAAACCAACTCCTAAATGCAGTGTCAAACAAATTGAACTGTGCTTGATGTTGATTAGAGGGCATTTCTTCAGCTTTGATAACTTATATGTCCCAATAGTGGAGTTTTATTTAGCATTTTTCATTTGTTTTATGAAGTCACATTAACTGTTTTTGGATCTTTTTTTTATATTGGCTTCATTATTTTTGCTACTTTTAAATATTTATTTTGTTACTTGTCTTTTTATTACTTTCAATCTTGAAATATGAAAATTCATTATAAAAGTATTAATTATTATATGTTTAAATCTAAATAATGAGTGAAATTAGTTTCAGTTTAATTTATTTATATAGCACATTTAATAATGAAAGAGTCGACCAAAGTACAGAGAAATAAAATTATGCTATTAGCAATAAAATAAAACAATCACAAATAGTATACAACACTAAATTCACACAAAATAAAACTGTATACAGTAGTTACTCCAGTCCGTAAGCCTTTTTTAATTCTCTTAAGTAGAGATTTAAAAACCTGTACTGAAGTGGCCAATCTCAGACTAAAAGGCAAGTTATTCCACAACTGGGGTGCTGCCACGGAAAATGCATGATCCCCCTTTGTCACATGTCTTGTGTTTCTGTTTCCCCTGTGACCTAGTTTTCACCTGTCTGATTAGTTCATTTGATCCACCTGTGTCTAGTTAATTATCCCTTCACCTTGTTCAGTTCCCTTTGTTGGTCTCTTGTGTATATATACCCAGTGTTCTCCTTCACTCCTTGTCTATTCCCGTTTACATTTACACGTATGTTATGCTGTCTGTACCTCGTTGGATTCTCCTATGTTTGATTAAAGACTTACTCGTATGCTCATCTTCATCTTTGTCGCGAGTTTATATACAGCTACTGTAACACCGTTAAGCTTTAAGCGTGTTTTGGGTACTGACATCAACAGTGTGTTTGATGACCTTAAATGCCTATTGGTGTGATGATAGGAGAGAAGATCCGATAAGTAGTTTAGATAAGTAGACAGATAAGATCCAAGCCAGTCAGGGAACCAGGTGCTAGTTCAGAGCTAGTGCTAGTGCCAGTTCGGAGTTGGTTCAACTGACGAGCCTTCTAAGAACTGGTTTGCCTTTCCACGGGCTAGAGAGCCAGCCCAGAGCCAGGTTTTACGTCACTGTATATGTCTCATATTTCACAGCAATGCTAGCGCTGCAGCGCCAAACACAAACACACCAAGCTTGTTCGAGATGCGTCGGCTGACATCAAAGCACCGCGTGAACAATCCAAAAGTACAAGGAGTCGTATGCTCTACAAACGCCCCCACGGACCTGCGGCACTCAGATGTCACCCGCCGAATCTGTCCGCGCTGCTCCAATGCATCTCGAACAAGCCTTCCATCAACAATGGCAGACGCTTCGCTACTATTGATGCTCATGGCTTTGCGAACCTACATCGGCATCCGAACAGATTACAATCGATCTGCTATTAGCTCGATTAGCTGCTTTTTAAAAAATGGCAGTCACAAGTTTCTTGTTGGTCACAGTAACCCCGCCCAAGCCCCTGACGCAAGTGGTTCTTGCTTCTAGCCCAGCAATGTTTTGGTGCTACTTACGAACCACTTTTCCTGGTTCGGAGCTGGTGCTTTGGGTGTCGAAAGACAAAGAACTGATTTGAAACTAGGCTTTGGCTCCAAACCAGAACCAGTCTGTCTTGGTGGAAAACAATAATACCTTGAACTGGATTCTATACTCAATGAGGAACCGGTGCAAACTAGCCAAAACAGGTGAAATATGTTCCCTCTTCCTTGTCCCTGTTAAAAATCTGCCGCAGCATTTTGGACCAGCTGCAGGGGAGACAAACACGATTGATTGACCCCCAAATATAATGAATTGCAGTTATCCAGTCTTGATTAAATGAATAATAGTTTCTAAGTCCCCGAATGAAAGAAAAGGTTTAATTTTGGCAATCATCCTGAGCTGGAAAAATGCTGATTTGACAACTGAGTTTATTTGTTTGTCAAACTTAAGTGCTGGGTCAAAAATAACTCCCAAATTTCTTGCATAGGTACCTACAGTGTTCGTTATAGGACCCAAAGTGTTTGCGAGGATATTGGCAGAAGCCGGACGTCCATAAATGAACACTTCAGTCTTAGAATCATTTAACTGAAGGAAGTTTTCTGCCATCCAACTTTTAACTTCACTCAAACACTCAAAACACTTTTTTTAACACCATCATTTTATTAACAGTTTTGCATGATTTTATTATTGAAAGTTAATGTGTCGTTTTCAGTCTAGCTGTAATTTTGTCAAATTATGCAAATAATTTATTTATTTATTTATTTATTCACTCATTTCACTCATTCATTCATTCACTCATTTCACTCATTCATTTTGCTCACTAATTTAGTTATTCATTCACTCATTTATTAATTCATTCTCTCATTCATTTCGCTCACTAATTTATACATTTATTCACTTATTCATTTATTCACTCACTCGCTCATTCATTCATGCATTCACTCACTCACTCACTCATTTATCCATTGATTCATTTCACTCACTCATTCATTTTTTATTTATTGTTTTTTTTTTTAATCCAATCATTACATGAACAGTTTTGCATAACATCCCCCCCCCCCCCCCCCCCCCGAATGTTAATGTATGTCATTTCCAGTCAAGCTGTAATTTTGTCAAATTATTACAAAAAGTGTGAAAATATTTTTATTTGTTTATATTTAGATTACAAAAACTCTAGAATTAAGCAAGAAAATTAAGTAAGTTTATTTAAAAATATATATATATTAAAATTGTCATTAAATGTTATTCTATCATTTCCATCTCAGAATGCTGCCAAATACGTATTTAGAGCTATGGTGTCCACGGACCAAAATGACCCATAGTAGAAACACCTCAGAAGGTCTCTTCTTGTCTAAGGAGGTGGTTTTTGGCTTGAATAAGCTACACAGTGGATCAGATCTTCTGCCAAATAGGTTTCACAACACGAGCAGAACAAATTTCAATGACAATTTGCAAAAGAATAGTTTTTTTAAAAAAAAATTTAATTTTTTTTTTTATGATTTTCACAATTCTTTCATGAATGGGACCCGTTGTCTTTATTGAAACGCACCCGTGACCTTAACAGGCTTTGAACTCGCAGTACATTAAAGATTAAACACACTGAGGATATTGGTAATTACATACTTGCCAGAGTGCCGTTAACAGCCACATGAAATGAATCTTTGCCGTAGTACTAATGTGATATGGCCGCGGCATGAAAGCCTTCATTATAATACTTTGACAAGGTCCTTTTTTCATACAAGAAAAAGTACATTTGTGCAAGAGCTGTACTCTCAGGCAATGACAGCTACTCGAGTTTTTAAGGATGATTATCATCCATTTAGCTTTGAATTCTCCCACCAGGACGTCAACATTGAGCGCCTTTCGAACGAACTGACCTCTTTGGAATTTACTTTATTCTTCATTTCATCTTGAATCCCATACTGGAATTCACAGAAATACCTAATGGAGTAAATAATTCATGAACTACCAACATTATACTTTTATAGCTCTTTTTTAAAGATCTTTATGAAGCTGTTTTTCATTCATTATGCCTCTTTGGAGAATTCCCTTGCTTTTATATGCCAAAATTAAGTTTTCTTCCTTTTTTCTTTTTCTTTCCAAAGCTCTACATCCAGACCACCACATTGACCATCTCCATGAATCTGAGTGCGTCCGTGGCTCTGGGAATGCTCTACATGCCCAAGGTCTACGTCATCATATTTCACCCGGAGCTTAATGTGCAGAAGCGGAAGCGGAGTTTCAAGGCCGTGGTGACGGCGGCCACCATGTCCTCACGTCTATCGCACAAACCCAGCGACCGACCAAACGGCGAGGCCAAAACCGAACTGTGTGAAAATGTGGATCCCAACAGTAAGTAACAAAACATTTTATTCACTGTGAGCGGCATTCATTGGGGAAGCTGATAATGTACATTTGCTCATGATGAATTCAAATGCCTTTATACTAAATCTGGTGTCTGAAAGATTGATGCAATTTAGCATTAAAATCATAAAAATAAAGTGAGAATAATGTGAAAATTTTATTTTTCCTGAGATTTTGGATCGCATGAGCAGATTTAAGTTATCAAAATTAAATAATGTGATTTTTTTCACATTATTATGCATGTTTTCTGGCTTTTTGCACCTATCATGGCACTGTTTTATAATTGGCTGAAGTGATGGCCAATTTAATTTGACCTTTTGTGAATGTAATTTATTTTTTTATTGTTATATATATATATATATATATATATTAGCATTATTTGTTCATTATAAATGATGTTTTTTTTATATTAAAAAGGTAGCAGATCCTCATCAATGCTGAATCAATGCAAAAAAAAATACTGTTCACTTATAAATTATTTATTCCTTTTTTTTGTTTGATCATTTTTGTATGAAATTAATTATATTAAAATTTTACATGGGTAGAAGAGCATCATCAATCAAAAAAAAAAAAAAAAAAAAACGAAACAAAAAACCAAAACAATACTAATCATTTGTAATAACTTTAATTAATAAGCCCTTAATAAAACGTATTTAATCCTTTAGAGATTCGGAGGATAATTAAAACATCTGAGAAATTTCTGTTCTTCCATTGACAGCTACGCAACTACCCCTTTGACACTTCAAAAAGTTCATAAAGAGATTGTAAAAATAATGAATTGAGCAGTTTAGTCCAAATCTTCTGAAGAGACTTGATTGCTTTATATGATGAACATATTTAATGTAGGCTTTTATTCACATATAAACATGGATCAGCAAACATGAACCAAAACTCAATCAAAACACAATTACATGAGGATGAGTAATTGATGATTTTTTTTTTACCTCTTTTATTATGAATTTATATGAACCCTTTTAATTTGAATTTATTATGTAGTTAACTTATTCCAGGTATCAATATATTTGCTGTGCAGGTGTGATCCTTATGTGAAGATCTAATAAATTAGTACTTATCTTAGTTATTATATTAAAATCACTTACAAATGTGTAACCATTATCCCCAAGCTTGACTCTTAAAGTTGCTTTCCTTTATCTGCCTGGAGTAATGGCGAGCTCGTGTCCCAGGGTGCAGTGCTTGCAAGATTCATTGCAGAATGTAACCATGAGCTGAAATTCTGTTGCTTTGGCCTGTTGATGTTGCAGCATGAGCTCGTGTCAGATATAATGGAATGAAGTCGTCTGCTGAGAATGACCACATTTCCCCTAATGAACACAAGATGGTGGGCCGCACACCGCCGAGAGAGAGAGTAATAGCACAGGACTTGTTTGAGCCCAGAGGATTAGCATGTCGTCACTGTCAAAGGAAAGCCACGGGTCTTTGAAAAAGAAATGAAATTTCAGATGAAGAAATATACTTTTGGTGTTGTTGTTTTGGCTTTGACTGGGAAAGATTGCAGGTCTTTGCAATCTTTCAGCTGCTTTTGGGATTCTCAAATAGCTACAGTACATGAAGAAAAAATTAATTACTGCAATTTCAAAAATGATGCCGTTAAGGGTTTTTTTTCTGACAGTGGCAATGCTTTCCCTGCATTATAAGATATGCCATTCTTAGTTGGGACAAATGGCATATCCAAAGTCACAGATCTCCCTTTCATCTTAGCACTTATATCTATGCTAAAATACACCCCCCTTCTAACCCAGCTTTAAATTAAACTGCTATTTTAAATTTCATGGCTGTTTGGACCAATCAGAACATCTGCTTTGCTTCTATTGGACCAATCAGAAACAGCTCACCAAGTACTGTTTTTTTCCCAACAGGCTAATTCTCAAAATTTATCAGGTAAGACCAAATTAATCTTCTACCTTTGGTTATGACCTTGCTCACTTTTCGAACGCTGGGGGAAAGAACGAGGTGGAAATACTAATCGGCCTTTTGTGGCCATGAATCACAAGTTTCACAACTTGATGACAGTCTCACAGTGTCACTCAATAGCACTAGATAATGAAAACCATCTTTATTGTACCATGTAGCATTAGACATCAACAGTTAATTTAATTCAAAATTGAGTATCAATATGCCCTACTCAATTTGAAGGGTATGTTGTAGTCAAGACCAGCTAAGCCGAGATCAAGACAAGACCAAGACCAGTGTATGTTGAGACCAAGACAAGGACAAGACTTTGAGGGGTTGAGAACAAGACAAGACCAAGACCAGTGTGTGTTAACACCAAGACAAGACCAAGACCAGTGCATGTTGAGACCAAGACTTTGAGGGGTTGAGACCAAGACAAGACCAAGACCAGTGTATGTTGAGACCAAGACTTTGAAGGGTTGAGACCAAGACAAGACCAAAAACCAGTGTGTGTTAAGACCAAGACAAGACCAAAAACCAGTGTGAGTTGAGACCAAGACAAGACCAAGACCAGTGTGTGTTGGAACCAAGACAAGGACAAGACTTTGAGGGGTTGAGACCAAGACAAGACCGAGACCAAATTACCAGTTTTGAATACTACAACACTACTGAAGGGTGTCAAGACATCATATGTGCATGTTTGGTACACCTTAAAGTCAGCATAAAATGGAAGTTGCAATAATCTTTTCTTCCCTATTGTGACATATATCAGAGTGAAACAGATTCTCAAACAAGAAAAACAAGTAGGGCCCCTACTTTTTAAATTCCGCCCCTGCAAGCTCACATTCATCTGCCTCCACTTTTGCGTGCCATGCCCACATCTCAACATCTAATAAACAACTGATACATAGAATCAAGCCACTACCTTATTTTATTTATTTATTTATTTATTTTGATAATCCCTTGCAGTCAGATCTACGTCACAATAGGGGGAGAAAAATATCTTGCTTCCGCAGTTTAATTGCGACTTAAACCGAAAGAAAAAAATATTGCTCAGATGTTGTTCATTCATAGCTCAGGAGACTTTATAGAGTTCTCATAGACATTAAACCTTAGCTGTCTCATAGCCTTCTATGAAAAACAATTAAGATTTTGAGTGGAGATATTATATGCAAAACCAGAGTTTGTCTCATCTACATGCAGCAAGCATTTTACATATTTAATGTTTCCAAGAAGAGTGTCTAAGCAAAAGCTGAACATAGTTATGAAACGGTGAACTCAACTGTCAGTGGTAATCAGATGACACGTGGAAGATCCCAAGCTTCAAACGCAAGTCCCACTGCTCAATTCCCCAGGCGCCACCATGATGGCATGGCAGACTCCATCGCAGGTCCCAAAAGAGCCATGAACCATCTGTGTCGGCCTTCCCTGTGCACTCGCTGTTCTTTCTCTCTCCCTCTTCCTCTCTATAACACACTCTGACTCTCTAAATTATTTTTATGGATATGTATGTATATGAATGTCCTGAACCCTGAAATATCTGACACCCAAGGGAATAGACCCTAAAACTATTGAGCCGAGATGGCAATGCCAAGAGCGGAATGCCATAATCATCGCCCTCATTCCCAACAATTTTGGTGGCACATGCAAATTCGAGCCTATTTGATATGCGAGTTTCATCACTGACACTGAACAGCACTGCAAGGATGCAGCACAAGTTTTGACATCAAATAAAACAAATGGATTTTATGCAACTGTTAACAGTTTGCATCAAAACCAATGTATAGATTTGCTCTGACAACAGTGATAATTCATATACTATTTATTCATTTTCACGTCGATGCAAAACCAAAAACACACCTGATACAACATTTGTGAGCTTTCAACAACACATTAAATATCTTAATGATCCTTACCCTTGCAAAGAGAGAGAGAGAGAGAGAGAGAGAGAGAGAGAGAGCAGTATTACTGATGTTAATGGCCCATATTATAATCTCATCCTAATAAAATAATATAAATGAACACTATAAAATTTTTCTTCCACTGTAAAGATTAGCCTGTGCAAAGAGCTCAGACACCTAAATTGCACTATAGTGAGTTCCCTTTTTCAGTAGCATTCACAGTAAATTGTAGTGATAAAGAATCTGTTCGTTTTCTGAGCCTCATTCATTAAGCACAGGAAGAAAGACTTTCTTTGAAAACTGTTTGTAAACCCATTTTGTTTGTAAAAAAAAAAAAAAAAAAAAAAAACACTCTTTCGCAATTATTGCATTATACAACATAATTTTCATGGTTTCTTTTGTAAATGTAGTCGTTATTCATTATTCAATAGAACTGTCATGTTATCGTTCATATAACCATTCCTAAGAAATTGTTGCATATTGTTAGCATTTTAAAAATAGTTTTTACCTAATTGTTGCATTATGTGACATAATTGTGACATTATCATGTTTAAATTAATTTGTTCACAATTATTGCATTCTGCAATGTAAGGCTACATTCACACTGCGAGCCTTAATGCTCAATTCCGATTTTTGCTCAGATCTGATTTTAGCTGTTCACATTGAGCACGTTTACATACACACCAGTAAGCTGATAACTAACAAATATCAGCTTATTGAAATAACTAGTTTTCCCTGTTTGCATGCAAACCAGTAAACTGACAACGCAAGTAAACCACGTTTACATGACTTTATTAATAAATCAGGTTATTTCCCTGTAGTGACGTTAAAAAAAAAAAATTTGCGTATCTGTTATATGTTATGTCAGTTGTGATGTTAAATAAAGCTTAAACTTACAGCTCATATATTATTCTCTCATGCAGTTTTGATGAAACCACTTCTACTTCTGCTGCACGAGAGATGAGAACACATTTTTACAATTTTCTGGGTCTTGAAAGAGTCTGCGTCGCGATAATTCCTTCTTCCTTTCCTGCAAAATGCTTGCTCTGTCTGGATGCGTTTAAATCTGCACTGAGGATGCGTTTCTGTCACGTATCACACATGTGCATTTCAATAAGCCAACAGAAAGCAGGTTAATGCGTTTACATGCCGTGCAAAATCTGTATAAGAGCCAAAAAACTACCTGTTCCAACCAGTTTATGCTTAAGCCATTTATGACCTTACTTTGATAAAAGAAAACAGGTTACAGCGTTTACATGACCACGTTCGTTGTCGGCTTATTAGGCATAATCGGCTTAAGAACGTGCATGTAACGCACTCATTGTTGTTTTAAATGTGGCCAATATCAGGTTTCCAGTGTGAACAGATCATGGTTGTGAACTGACCAGGATACGCAAAAGAACGACACAAACAGGGTTGCCAGGTTTTACCACAAAATCCACACTTAATTGCTTCTCAGAACTAGTCCAAAACTAGCCCAATCACGTTCTGTGCGGTATCCCGTTAAAAATTGCGTTCTGGGGGTTACATATTGCGTTAGTTTGGTCGCTTCAACCCACGGAGTTGCAAAACCACCTGCGGCAACAGTGCAAAAGTAACCCAATTCAGCGGGAAAATCACAGCACTCTGTCATACGGAAGTAAACACAGAGGGCATTAAAGGGTTAGTTCACCCAAAAATGAAAATTATGTCATTTATTACTCACCCTCATGCCCGTAAGACATTCGTTCACCTTCGGAACACAAATTAAGATATTTTTGATGAAATCCGATGGCTCAGCGAGGCCTCTATTGCCAGCAATGTCACTGAACCTCTCAAGATCCAGGAAGGTACTACAGACATATTCAAATCAGTTCATGTGAGTACAGTGGTTTTACCTTAATGTTATGAAGCAACAAGAATACTTTTTGTGTGCCAAAAAAACTAAATAACGACTTTTCAACAATATGTAGTGATGGCCGATTTCCAAACACTGCTTCAAAGCTTGTTTGAAAACGAAGCCTCGTTTACTGAAATCATGTGACTTTTTGGCACTCCGAACCACTGATTTGAAACAAAAGATTCGTAAAGCTTTGAAGCTGTGTTTTGAAATCGCCCATCAATAGATATTGTTGAAAAGTCGTTATTTTGTTCTTTTGGGCGCACAAAAAGTATTCTCGTCGCTTCATAACATTAAGGTTGAACCACTGTACTCACATGAACTGTTTTGAATATATTTTAAATACCTTTCTGGATCTTGAGAGGTTCAATGACATTGCTGGCAATAGAGGCCTCACTGAGCCATTGGATTTCATCAAAAATATCTTAATTTGTGTTCTGAAGATAAACAAAGGTCAAAGGACGACATGAGGGTGAGTATTTTATAAATATTTAGGGGAACTTAAGTGATTATGTCTTTATTTATAGTGTGATCTGCCGCAGAAGCCAGCGAAATTATGTGCAGGCAATATGAAAAATAAAGACAATGTGACAAAAGAGAACAGATTTTTGAAATTTTTATGATACGAGCCCTCATGTTTTGCTTGTATTATAGAGCTGTTTCTGTAATACTTACGAGTTCTGACACATCACTGCCCTTCTGCTGACTACTTTTCACAACGGTCTTGATAACATTGGGTATGTAAAATCTCCCATGACAAATGTTCATCTCGAGTGATGTAAAAATCACATGAATTTCAATATGACTGTTCACACTGAGGCCACATTACAAAACATCTGAGCTGTATCGAATTAAGTACCACATATGGAAGTGGCACAAATCGGAATTGAAAAGATCAGATCCGCACTGGACAACTAGTCTGTCACGTCATACAGAGCGAGAGAGCCGCTCGTCTAAGGCGTTTTGTGTGTGGTTTCGCTCTTGGTAACTTACAGCGACGGAGATATGAGCTGTGTGTCATCTTAAGGTGTTAAGATCAAGTCACTGTTCTCCACCAGAGCGGCTCCCTTCAGTTTTGTGTTTCTTTTCCAAATTAAAATGCTGTGTCGTGAGACAGCGAAAAGGACGTGACACGCGAGTGCAACGGTTAAGGACTCCAGCTAGCGCGTTAACATGCTGCTGTTGGTTAATGAAGTTTTGATTGATGAACTCACGGCTCAATTGGACTATGTCAAAAGTGATAAGACTTTTCAGTTTTATGGACGTCGCCATCTTTAATATTACGTTGGTCACTGTCGTTATGGTTACTAGTAAGAGAATACGGGCTTGACTCTCATTGCACGTTCATACAGACAGTGTTCCAGACGCTGCTGTAAGTTGCTGTGTGACCGGGACATTTCGAGACTCACACTTGTAAATAAATGCAGTTGTCAATCCCCAAAACTGACAGTGTGAACGTGGCCTAAATGGCATGCTGTCGTTCGTGAAACTACTGTTACACAGTTGTCGCATTATACAACTTAATTGTAACGCTATCATTCGTACAAACACTTGTAAGTAATTTCTGCATTGTGTGAATTCTGTTTAAATACCGTTCTTAGACAAGAATTACATTATGCAACGTAATTGTCAAGTTATCATTTGTTAAGTCACTGTTACTTAGTATTCACATTATCCAATGTTATTATGCAACGGTTACCGTCACCCTTATCTGAGCTCCTATTATGTGTGTTATAATATATTTATATATGTGTTTGCAAATTGAGGGCACTTTTGTCAATCCACATTCATCAAGACCACATTTCTGAATAGATGGCTCTCAGAGTGACATTTAACTCAAATACTAAAGGTGCTACTGACACTTAAAGGCCACAATGATCTCTTTACTTGGTAACCTTTACTTTTAAATATTTAGAAGTTCATTTACATGCAAAAGAGCACAAAAAGCATCTGTGGATAAATGCTGTAATTTGAGACTGGAGTCATTTAGTTACTTTAGTCTCAGCAAACACATCAGTGGCAGCTTGTGAAGGTCACGCTGTTATGACTGTAGACATTTGAGGCCTTCTTACATAAGACTTATGTGATATTCATCTGCTTTTTAATTTTGAGTTGCTCTTTCATCACATAATGAACAGTTATTTACATTGATGTGTTTAACTTGCTCAAACTGTGGGGTAGAAATTTATCAGATCCCTTTACTGTAACTATTAAAGTATTAAGTACCATGTGTAACTCGATAGCAATGCCCTAGAAAATACCCAGAACACCCTTGCAACCCCCTAGTAACCATCCAGAACACATTAGCAATCTCTCAGAACACCCAAGCAACCAGTCAATATCCTAGCAACCTCTCAAACCACTTTAAGAACCATCCAGAACAACCTAGCAACTACCCAAAAAACCAAAGAATTCACTCAACATTCTAGCAACCACCCAGAAGTACCTCTGCAACCACCTAGCAACCTCTCAAAACACCCAACAACCAGCCAGAAAACCCTAACAACTGCATTGTCTTTAAGAGTCCGTTTCTGAACGTTTTTCTGTTCAATACCAAAAAAAAAAAAAAAAAAATGAAACGTCCTAAAAATTGTCCCCGTCAGGCCTCCTGACAAGAATCAATGAATTCCTTTCATTTTTAGTGAGAAAAAAAAAAAGAAGAAATAACGAATGAAAAGCAATCTTTCATCTTTCTCTCCTCTCAGGTCCGGCCGCTAAGAAGAAATACGTGAGTTACAATGACCTTGTGATCTGAGGGCCTCCATCACAGGAGGAAGGTGATCGATGGCAGTTCCTGGTTTCTCTCTTTGGCACAAAAGTAAAGCAAGAAAAAAGCTTTCGGTGTACCTCTGTTTCCATCCTTCTTTTGTCCGAGGGCCAGGACAATGATTGGGCCCTCAGCTAAACCAACGACAGATGATCTCAGTTAATTTTTGACACCTTTAAGAAAAATAAAAAGGCAAAAAAACCACACACCCCACCAACCCACCCACCCCCTCACCCCCTCAAAAAAAAATAAAAAAAATATATATAAAAATAAAATAAATATAAAAAATGAATTGACATCTGCAAAAAACACAGTAGCAGGAATCAATGGATTTGTCAATGGTACAACCGGAGGAAATACATTTTGTTGTTGGTATTTCTTTTCTGATGGAGGAAACTGATGGGGTGTAACAGTGGCACAACACGACTGATCACCTGTCAGTCAACGATTGAGGTTGCACTTGCCGTGATGGACCTTCGACAAGGCATTTGTTCTGATAATCCATCACAGACTTTATTCAGGGCACTGATGAATCGACATGGCTTTGGAATGCTGGGCCGAGAGGTCCTCCTCATCTTTAAATGTACTTCCAAACTGCAAGTTTTTGGGATTTTCCGTGCAAATTTGTGTGGATCTTTCAGCATTTTCTGTTTCCTTTGCTGTTGGGATTTTTACGTTTCAGTTTTTTTCTTTCATTTTCCTTGCCTTTCTGGATGCACATTGTATTAAAGCCATATTCTTCTCTATGAGATCTCATTCCTGGAATATTTTCTGTTTTACTCTCTTTATTTTGAGGAGTACCATTCGTTTCCCCCCTTTAACATGATAAATGTGACCGTATGCCTCACATTTTTTGACATTCTCACCATGTTTGTAAGGGTTTGTTGACCATCGACTGTGTTGTTAGTGACTTTGAGAGATGTTGCATTGGTTTTACAGTAACTAAACCCCGGTGACCGATGGTGTTTCAGAATTCTTTTTTAAAGAAAGTGTTCACGTAGCAGTTGTCAATGCATGCTTGATATGTTTGATGTTGAAGTAAATGAAAATCTCACCACAGTTCTCTCACACTGGCCTGTTTACAGATAATTTTAAAAGCCTTTATTGATTTCTCTCTTTCTTCCTTAAGTACTATCTCATGAATTTCTCAGACATTCACTCACTCAAGGCAGAATATGGCTTTAATTTGTCTTGGAATTTTTAACTGCCCCAGAACTTATGGAGAAATTGTGCAAAAGATATGAATATATATTTAAAAAAATATATGAAAAAAAAAATAAATAAAAAGCATGTATGTTTTATACTGTTTGTACTAAGTATTCATGTTGCCCTTGCTGCTTATGTGCTGATATTGTGGAAGACTTTTATGTTTGGCCACTCATGCAACTATACTGTGGTGTTGTCCAAGAATGTACCAACATGAAATAAAACCATTTGGTTATTTTTTATTACTTTTATTACTTTTATTATTTTTATTATTATTATTATTAGTCTTGAATTTGCTTGCTTGCATTTTGTTTAAATTTGTTTGTTTAGACAAATATAAGTAAACCAATTTTTAGGTAGATTTTTTTGCTCATAGTCATTTCCAAATACAGGTTATTCTAAAACACCTCATGAATAATCACATTGAAGCCATGGGCACATATTAGCTATATTTCCATTCAAAGTTGCAAATTGAACTTGTGTGCAAAATTGGAATATCGCCACTTCCTGGGAAATTGGCACAAAATATCTGTAATAAAAATGGAAGTTGCTGCAATCAGAGCCACAATCACTGTGGCTCTTTTATATTACATCATAAATGACTTGCGTCTCAGAGTGCGCAGACAAAATAAATAAATGCGGTCATGTAATCTTGCATTCGGATGCTGGTGTTTGGGAACACAGTCGTGCGAGATGCTTCTGGGAGGACATAACCCCAAATCATACCAATGATGACAGACTACACATCCTTGTTCAAACAGCTGGTTGTTGTGATGTAAAAAAAAAAAAAGAAAAAAAGAAAAAAAAATGAAACAAAGATAAATCATATCAGAACTTTTGCACGTTACAACCTATGCAATACCACTGCAAACCAAAGTGACACATTTCTGAGAAAAATAACATGAAATAACAAAATACTTCACATCAGCAAGGAGTATCTCTATAATAATGAAATACTAGCAATATAGGCTGATTGGCTGTCAATGGAAAAAGATGATTTTGTAGTCAGATGTTGTAGTTACATCATCTGCTAGAAGGAACTAAAGGTGCTATGCTAACCAAAAACTCTTAAAGTGGATTATGCCCTTTTATTATGCCCTTTTACAAAGTTTTGATTTTGTTTTTGGGCTCTACTATAATAGGTTTCATGCTTGAATGCGTGAATATTTGACATTGCAGCACCTCTCTTCCCAGTCTGTCAGTAACGCTCTGGGGTGCATTTCCCGAAAGCATCGTTAGTCAACTATGGTCGTAAGTCCCATTGAACTTTATTGGTAACGACGGAACTTGCGGCCATAGTTCGCTTTGGAAAATGCACCCCTGTTTATTTCCTGTCTCTATGAAGCCCCTCCCGCTCTGCTCGCACTGATTTGTTGGCTAGACCAGTGTGTTGTGATTGGTCAAGCGATTCGATTGTGTCTGGGAAATGTCACACCCCTTTCCATAATCACGAGTTTCATCACACTACTAACGCAACTCAACTAGGCCTCGCGCCTTTATTTTTTCGTAGAAGAAGAAAACTCAAGACTACAAATGAGGCATTTCAGGCAGTTCAGAAACAATGCTTACTGATATAGAACAACTATATTATTCTAGTGACCTTAGTGACCTTGCGCTTTGTAACTTTTCAGACATTTTTCATGTAAAAACCGCAACATCACACAGAAGAAAGTTGAAAATAAAGCATTTATCACCCCTTTAATTCAGATTCAGTTCAGACTATTACTTGCCTAAGCCTTGTCTACTGCAATCCCACAAGGGACAGTGATCGAAACACTGTTTAAGTTCTAGTAGGAAAGCATCTTCTGAATTATAAAATGGGATCAAAGCTGTCTTTGATTGGCGGTGCGTTAAAGCAGAAGCGTGAGCACGGTTGACAAGCACTGCACTGTCAGCAGAAGGCGTGTGCTGGAAGCTCAGGCCTGTCAGATGAGGACAGAGAAACGTCTTTCAATCACAGCTGGAGAGAGAAAGTCTAAAGTCCCTTTAATTCTGAAAGTGATGGGGTTGAAGGAATGTGCAAAACACATTTGCTAAACCACATGGCTCAACTGTGCTAACGCGTCTTTGACTTGTTTATGCCACAGCAAATGTCACGGCTCAGTGTGTACTGAAGAGGACATTGTTATTTCTCAAGTGTGTAATGACCTCAAATGCATCATTGTGGTCATGAATTTCACCCTTTATGTAATCAAAATAGCATTCTTGTTAGTTGTTTGTACCAGAGTAAGCAGGCTAATCAGCTAATGGTATATTAATCAAGCAGTCTAATTATGTGCTAACAGGCTAATGAGTTGTATTTTAGGTTAACAGACTAATCAAATAGCTGTATGCTAAGCTATAAAGCTAATCTACTGGATATATATATATATATATATATATATATATATATATATATATATATATATATATATATATATATATATATATATATGCAAAGTTAGTCTGTTAACCAGGGGTGCATTTCCCAAAATAATTGTTTGCCAACTATGGTCACAAGTTCCACCATTAAAACAACAATACCTCTTGAGGAGAACAGGGGGGGTAACATTAACATACAGTACTGCTTTAGTACAGGAACTGCTTTGTTCTCTCTCACCCTTACCATTTGTGCAAGGGAAGAATGATGACATTAGCATGTCATTGAGCAGATTCATCCTATCACCATTTTCCCTATTGTTCACCCCAGTCCCTCAGTCCTGCAACCCAAGGTGTGAACTATCATTGACTCCACTCACCAAACAAGTTTTGCCATGTGGCTTGAAGCCACAAAGAATGGATTTTCTATATAAATATAGAAAACAATGGACAAAATGGAGAAAATGAATCTTCTCCATATCTATTTGCAGAATTGTAAATACTTAATGAGTGCTGTTTGTGTACATGCAAAATATACAAACATACCTGTTAAGGTATGTACATGAATTCATGGGTGAAAGTTCAACATAACCCAATGATGGTCTTTATGTTTTCAACACGATGCTCAGGTTAATCTGAAATTGGTTTGTGAATTATGTGATATTAAAGTGAATTATGCATAGGAAAAACCTTAGTTACCAGGTAAGAACCTGTGCAAAAAGCCAGACAATCAGACTGGAGATGCTATTTTTCAGCAAGTTTTTGCCTTCATCTGAGAACTCGGTGGGTTGTGGACATGCTGTCTGCGGCTGAGACTATTGACTTTCAGTTTGTTGATGCGAGGGAGCCAGCAAACGATACCCATAACCTCCTTCTTAAGGAACAGAACATGAACATGATCGAAGTGATCATTCTCACAAAGGTTTAGAAGTAAAACCAATGCATTTCTTCATTTCCACCTGGCATGGGGGCTTAAACTAAGCAAAATTGAGACCTAAAAAGACAGACTTGGCCACAAATAGATACGTCTCTGATCTGATGAGGTCTTTCCCTCTATCAAGCAAGGAATAGCAAGTGTCAATAGAACCCAATTTATACGATCCACGGGAATGAAAGTTATTAACCTGCTTGCCAGGGAATGTGTATTTGCGTCTTGGCCTTTCCATTTGGTAGTGGGGGACTCACTCATATTGAGAGACGACTCAGGACACATTGATCTATTTCAGCTGCATCTTAAGTAAGTATTTGACATTTAATCTCAGGCAGTTCTGGCTGCTGCGCAACATGTTTAACTCCTTCCTTCCAGAATTAGAAATTCCACATTTGGTTATGAGCAGAAACAACAAAATGAAAGGAAATGTCAAGGTGTCAACCCCTCGGCATGAATTTTTATGATTGTGCTAATGGATAAAAAATTATATTTTCATCTGCAATTGACTTTTCTCATTTTAACCATACAGTTACCCTGCAAAAAATGTTATTTATATTATAACACACACACACACACATTTATCAGTGGCGAGCGGTGACTTTTTTAACCGGGTATGCTGGGTGGTGCGTTATGTCAAAAATGCATGTGGTGCAGATATGTTTGATGGACAGAGTGTTATAGCTACTCAGTTGCTTACTCTTATGACACATAGCAACACAGCTGAAAGTAGCCTACATTTATCTGTTGATGCCTTCACAAGCACTTGTAAAAGCTGTTGTGTGGGGTTCGAGCTAATGTCGCTTCACCTACGTTACTGCGCATTGGGCTGAAGACACACATCTCAGAGATGACAAATAAACACAATGGCAGGTACCAATTTAAATGTATGTATTTTTTTGTTTGTTTGTTTGTTTTGTTGTTGTTTTTTTTATTAAGAATTAAAAATAAGTAGGCCTACAATATAATAAATATTAGTAGCCTATTATAAATATAATATATAAGAATAAATAGATAATTAGAATAAATGTAAGTATAATAAAGTAAGTATTCTTTAAAACATAAGTTAAAATAATCCAAATTGATGCCTTTAACAAACACATAGCCATAGACTATCAATTAACAGCCTTGGATAGTTACAGTAGGTCTACTTACTGTAGGTCTGTCTTTAACAGTTTATAAGTTTTCGATAAAAATACATTTCCTGGTGGAGAAAATTAAATACTATGAAAATAGTTTCAGTTTTTTCACTTGATTTAGTCTAGTTAGTTTTGTCTCAAATTCAATGTGATTTTAGTTTGATTGAGATCTGGCAGCAGCAGCTTATTAGCAAGATAAATTAATGTTAGTCTCCTGTCAGTTAGCATGTTTCTTTGTTTGTTCATTCGTTCGTTGCAGTGTAACATACAGAAAAATTGGAATTAGTTTCTGTACAATATTTGTTGGGCACGATTTATTATTCAGAGGACACAAAGATTGGTGTTTTTTATAATTTTTTTTTTCTTCTTCAAAATTATTCACAATGCTTGAAATCTCAACTCAAATTTAATGGTCTTTATTACTGTAATTCATTCAGACTGCTGCACACTAACTCTTAATAGACAATGTTTCCTCACTATGATAATAAAAGCACATAGTACAGAGACTGTATCAAACCGTGAATGTGACAGCCTAGTAATTTAGTTATGAACCAATTTAAAATCAGACAAGAGCAAACAGCAGGACAGGAGGATGTGGAATATTCAGTGATACTCAGTAATGATCTGTAATATTACACTAGCTGTGGTTGTTAAACAATCACGATTCCTGGAAAGGTTCTTAACATGGCATTTATTTAGTATTTAACACACTCTTGTAACCTCCAAATCAGAATAAAGTGTAGTAATTGCAGGCACCATCAATACAGTACAGTAAAAATGGGTTAGAACATGAGGGTGAGTAAATGATGACAAGTTAATATTTTGGGGTGAACTATGTAGAATGTAGAAATTTCTCTGTGATTTTCAACTGAGCACTAACATTAAACTAAGAATAATTATTGGTATGTTCTGAATCTCAGTCACTCCTGAAGGCTGCAGTTTCAATGACCTACAGTCATTTTAACTCATACTTCTGGAAAACAAATATATAAAGGAATGTCCTTATACAAGAGGCAATTAGACATGAACGTAGTTATGCAATTACCTTGCTATACATTGACCAGTCATAAAGCTTGGTGTTTTGAATGATGGGAAAATGCAAATTTCACCACTTATAAAAGGTGTCACATCCTAATTTACATGCCATGCATCAGATGGAAATTGCATGGGTCATTACGCTCATTTGGATCCCCAGTGGATTGCTCGATCCGCTATTAATTCACATGACTCATTTGGAAAATCTCTCATGCAAATAACACTCCTGATTGAATCAAGTACCACACAATTATAGCATGGAAATTATTACATAAGGATATATACATATGTTGTTTTTTTAAATTAAAAAACAAGTTGCAAGTTGCAATTAAATTAAGGTATCAAGCTCGCTGGCAAAGAAAGAGTCAAACAAGTAGTTTTATAGATATGAATGCGATTCTTTCTTTAAGGCTGTGAAAAAATGAAGAGGAAATATTAATTGCATTCTAGAAAATGGGCGCCCTGGAGACCTTCACGCAGGTGCGGGAAGAGGAGCAGACAGGTACGGAGGTCTCCAGGGCGGGTCAGGGGCCTCGGGCGGCCATGGCGGGACAGGTGACCCACCCACAAGTTCCCCACCCACGGCGGGTCAGGTGACCCACCCACAAGTTCCCCACTCACAGGTGTATATATAGGTGTACAAAAAAAAAAAATTCTTGGGGGGATTCTGTGGTGGTGACTAAGGGCTCGTCGAGGGCCGGAGCAGGCAGGACCAGCATAGGACTAGCTTAGGACCGGCATATGACCAGCATAATCCATCTCAAACCAGCATACCAGCTTCAATCTTACCAGCATATGCTGTTTTGTTTTTTTTCAACAGGAATGTTTATTTTGGCCATGCATGTAATTATTAGTACTTCCTCAAAAGTGCACATTGTAGCAATCTGGAAACCTTGCAGACTAGTGAATATAGTTGTAATTATTGTTAATTACCTATTTCTGTGTTAATTTAGCAGATATCAGTAAGCAGTTTACTAAACTGTGAGGCTAGCTGTAAGGTAATCAAAATGGTATTCTAGTTCTAGTCTCTTCTCTTTTTTTTTTTTTTTAGCATTGACAGCTATTTTAGCAAATTAATTAGCTGTTTTAACAGGCTAATCAGCTTTCTTTCAAACTTACATATTCAATCTGAAACATAAAAGGTTTACAATCAATTGGAAACCACAGATTTGATTAAGTATGGTCTCATAATGGAGTGTCACTTTCACAAAAGCCTTTGCGTTTCTTCTTGTGAAGCACAATCCCCATTGAAACCAATGTATTTGCAGCATTCCCTCATATGTAGGTGCCCTAAATCAAATACTGTCAAGGAAGTAATTGCAAAAGTCAGGTTGTTATCATATGGTCTCATTGGACCAATGATGGCAGCCATGCTATAAGATACTATGACAGTGAAGATATGTGATTTAATTGTCTGTACAAGCAGTCTTCTGGGAAGGCGCTCACAGGAATAATCATGAGCGTGAACAAATGCCAAGGCGCGATACTTGTGGAAGTTTAAATGGGATTTAGACAGAAATCTCCCTTTAGGTGTGCTTTTAGTTTTCAACACCACCGTCTATGCTGGAGCTACAGGTAAAATTTAATGGCAGCGAGGTAAGAGGCAGAAAATCCATAGGTATGTATCACTTTTCTTCAGCTTTTTAACTTTCCTTGTTTAGAGATTAGAAATCCTCTTTGCTCCGCGAAGCACAACCTGTGTGCGTTACAGGCCTGACTTTAACAAATGAAATGATGGGGGCAAAATGCCCCAGTGCTTGAAAATTCCATTAGAGGCACATGTCAGAGACGGTTACCGTTTAAAATGAGAAACTCAGTTGCCTAAAGTTTAGAGGACAGAGGGTTTTTTCAGTGTGTGTGTGTGTTCTGCTCATGCCGGTGAAAGTGGTGTTCATCTGTCCTGGGGCGAAGGGGGCAACCGTTCACCTTTTTGTCTCAGGGATGATACTTCGGGCTATAATTACCAGCTATATTTAGAGAACTGCCAGCATTTGTCATTGCACACAGAGGCAATAAAGCGCAGCTACAGAAGCACGACCAAATATGTTTGGTTTAATGAAGGTTTCTTGGTAGCTTGGCAATTTAGAAAGTTTTATGATCCTAAATGTATTTATTTATTTACTTTTCTACAGGCAATGCATAAATATTTATCTCAGCCTAAAGTCTAAAGTCATTTATTAACTTTTAATTTAAGTTAGGTTTTAATTTAGGTCTTATGTATTTACAGCCTTATTTAGCACTAAAAATTCTTCAATTTAACTTGCCCTGTGTAACCTTAAAATGTCTCTATCAGTCATGCTGCCTTCTTTACAATATTTTTTCTGTGTTAATAGGGTGGAATATACAGAAGAGCTTGTCCTTTTCGTTAAATAGCATGTAGTTTTTAGTATGGTCATTTCAAATTTTCATATAATAGCAGCTAACTAATACAACGTTTTAATTTACATTTAAAGTGTAATTTCGCGATTTTCAACCCGCTTTGTTACAATGTCGGTAGCAATGTAAGTAAACAATATATAATCATTCTCCGTGTTACCTGCATTTTTGTATCCCCGCCCACAAACAGTCATATCAACAGAGGGTTATTTACAGAACAGTTATTGTAAAGGAAAGTTTCACAGAAAAATGTATCGTACCACTCCTTAAACAGCATTCTGGTGAAAATGGAGTACTATAGCAACAGCTTTCTTACCAGTACGCGATGGCATTTTGCTTCGTAATGTCATTCTCTCCGTATTTAGGATTCTTTTTATCCTCTGCTTACAATGCGCTGGATCCTTCACTGGAAACCAAAAGTAACTCCCACTAAACATTTACTCTTTGAATTCTTGCAACCAGGAACAATACAAGTCAACACTATAATAAATAAAAGTTTGCTAAGAAGTATTTCCTACTAAAGCAAGATAGTATTTGACTCAGTATTAAGTGTATCCATAGCAGACAAGTGGGAGTGGCCTTGGATGGCAACATGCCCAGTGCATTATGGGTGTTGAAGTTTTCTACCTATTTGGCAAAAGGGAAGAAAACTACCTTTTTTTCTGTTTTCTCTAGTCAGGTAGCACCAATTTTAAACATTTTTTGCCTTTCTACTGCATAGGCAGCCAAGTGTTATTGAAAGTCCATTTTGACAGTGGTGAATTATCCCTTTAAGTTTTAGTATTTGGCAGGTGCTTTTAACCAAAGTGACTTATAATGCCTTCAGGTATGTTTTATGTGTAGACATTACATTTCTAAAGAGGACTTCCTCCAAGTCATGTTTTATTTTACTAGAATTTTATTTATCCCATAATTGAATTGTTAGAAGCCTCTTGTCACAAACTAGGACATTAACGGCATTCCAACACCACAGACAGGTATTCAAGAGAGAGCATCTTTCTTTTACCTTCTGATGACATAGCAACTGTGAGTGCAGCTGCAATGGCAGGAATGAAGAGGATGCATGCGAGTGCTGCCTCTGTCCTGGGCTCTGGGGATGCAGTGATGGATGGGGTTTGTTTCAGGGAATGGCTTTCATCATGGCACAAACCAACTTCCCACAGCAAGCGCGTGGTAGAATCTCTCTCTAGACTTCTCTTTGCTCATCATCTTTGCCTTTGTGTGTCATCTTGCGTAACGATGATGCATGTAGAAAATTACAGAGAAGCAGAAATAGCGTACAAATTAGTGTTGTAAAGCATTAGATGTACAAACCCCATGTTTTTGTTGCCAACGATTGTTTTATATTAGATAATAAATAATCATCTAGCATAAAATTAACCTAGTATGAAAAGTAACTAGCTTTAAAGCAACAAATGTTTGTTTCCCCACACTAAAATTATGATTTTGGCATGTCCCATCTCTCTCCATGTATTGATATTCAATTCATTGTAGTACAAATATATATGTTTTAATTATTAGTTCAATTAAAAATATATTAATAATTAATTATTATTATTTTTTAAATGTGATACCCAGAATCATAATTTGGACCCTTTATACAGATAAGTAAATAATTTCATTCTATTTTCTTAAACAATTTAATTTGTGTACTACATTCATGAAAACTAACTATTCAACACTGTTACAGTAAGTAATAAAATGATTAAAAATTATTTCATTAATGTGAAATATATTTATCAATAACTACAAACCAACATTTGTTATTGTATTTTATTTTTTACACTATCTTATATATATATATATATATAATTTTTTTCAAATAAATTAAATGTTGATGTTAGTTTTTATTATGTAATAGAAAAGTACACAATAACATAAATAAGGGTTTTAAACTGTTCTTAGCCCTTGTTTTCTACGTTTTAAGTAACAATGTAGCCTTTTTGCTTATAGCTCATATTGTAGTTAACTACTTTTTCAAAACAGTACAGTAGCTTGACTTTAACGACTTTGATTCTTTTCAAAGTAGCTTCCCCAGTGGAAATCACCCCTTCAAATCATGTGTGCTTGACTGGACCTACCCTTCTTCATAATCTTCTACAGCAGCAGTTCTCAGGACTTAAATGCAACATGCCTAAGTTGGTTCTTCTCTTTACTAAACTTGTATCTGACCAAAGGGGAGCTTGTCATTGCAAGATTGATAGGGGTGTTCAGTGCCATAGACATAGTGATCTATCTTCAGCAACTGCTTCTGCTGTGTCCTGCTGGAGAAACAGTGGTGTCCTGCAGAACATGCTCTTATAGAGTGAGGTTAATGGGTCCGAGTAGTTGAATTCTTATCTCTTCATCCAACAAGGTCAAACATATAGTGACCCCAAAAAAGAGGCAAGCCAAGCAACCGTTTCTGTGAAGCTGGTTGGTTATGCTGTCTTTATTGGTACAAAAGGCTAAAAGGAAGATGTATGAAGATATATAGTGGTTAAAGATCTGGGCTAGTAACAGAAATGTTTCAGTTGATCCGTGAACATGACCACTGTGTCCTTGAGCAAGACAATTATCCTCAGGTTGTAGAGAGATTGCTCTTGTGTTAAAGGGATAGTGCAGTTTCATACCAAAGTTATTTGTTTTTTAATCAGTTTTATTCAATATAACATTGCCACTACATGAAAAGAGCATTAATTGTTACAAATTTTCACAGATTTATGAGCATTAGTGGAACTGAAGGTGTCGGAATAAATACGAAACACACTTGATGGTTGCCATGCGGTGAATCCGGCCAATCGTGAAACATCTGTGTCGTCATCAGAGTTCGTGCCGCTCTGGATAAGCTGTGCCGGCTGACTCGTGGTACTTTAATGCAATACGTAACGGTGACATGGCATCTGCGCTGTCCCAAATCTGAAAATTTTTAACCGACATGCACTGCTTCGAGACAGACACCGATCGGTATGCACAGCGCTGCATGAAGTTGAACAAAATATGTGAGAGAGCCATTTAGAATGAATCGATTCACTAGCTCCAACACAATAGTAGAGAGAGCCATTTAGATGAAAATGTGACCACTCTACACTTGAAACAGGTTAAACAAGCTACTGTACATTGAAGTTACTTTAAGAGGTAGAAAACAATGTATTTTTGTAAATAAAATATGTTCTTTAATTTATAATTTAAGAAGCCCCTATTTTGCTAATAAGTGGCTTTGAATGAATGATCTTACAATTTTGGTTACAACAAACTTGAACAAGTAGGCTACATTTATATTGTAGCCTATATAAAAAGACCTTAACATCTTACAGAATCAAAAATAAATAGTTCAAATACTCACATCATTTTTCTGTTACATGAACTGTCCGGAGAGTCCGGACAAATGGATTTTCAGCACAACGTATGAAAGAGCACCACTTAGAATAAACCGATTCACTAGAATGAATCAGGCTGTCCAAAGCTAGCTGGGTCCGAAATCAAATACATCCCTACTATATTGTATGCTAAAAAGAGTACTCCAAAAGAGTAACTTAGTATGTCTGTATATATAGTATTTGAAAAACAGTAGGCAAAGCAACAACAACATGGCGGATGTAGTATGTCCGAATTTCATTTATACTACCCATGTTCATACTGTATAGAACATACTTTTTTATTGGTCACAAAGTAAATTCAAACGTAGTACCTCAGTACACTATTTTGAACGCAGTGTAGATGCACTAGAATGAATTGGCTTTCCAACACAACACAAGATTTGAGACGTTTAGATTTTAGTTTTGACGTGCTACACTGCTACTCGCTGAAAAAAGTTGCTCTTTAATGGAAAAGCCACTGTACAGTACTGTACAGTAAATTAGAAAGAGTTTGCTGGTGATTCCTCTGGTCAAAGCTAAGACTGAACACCTAAAATGTTCATCAGAGAGAATAAACACTGGATTTGAACTTGGGATGCCTGCTTCCACCAACTGTGAAAAACAGCTAAGTTTATATTTTGTTGCTTTTGTTGTTTACAAATGTTACATTAATTGTAAATTATTTCAAATTTCACTCCCTCCACCCTGATCAAGTGAACTAAATTAATCTCTGCAAACCAGATGTTTACAAAGCACAGCAAAAAGTAGAACACCGTGTCTCCACTGCTTTAAAATCCTGGCATTTGCACATATTAATTTTTATGTGTTTACCTGTTAAAATATTCCAAGAGAGACATGTTTTTTCTGGCCCAGTTTGGTCCACCTACCCCACGGCATGTCCTCCTCTCGCTCGCTTTTAGTTTCGTTCCAGAAAAATCTAGCTGACTATGTGTGTGGGTTGTGAAGATGAATTGTTTGCAGCGTGCTCTTTAAATCATAGGCGTGCACAAGCCTCTAGTTTAATCATATTTCACACTGACCCCACTTATCTCTTTCTCTTGTTATTTAAAGGTGTCAGAGGCCATCTAACCACTTTCAGCCTGACAGCTCGAGGTCTCAGCCAGGGTTTCCTTAAAAAACATTTTTAAACATGATTTCAACAAACTAATTATAATGTTTCTGTGGCTGTCAAGTTTTAAATTCCTTTGATTGGGATTTTAGATTTGAACACTGTTAGCATGGTTTTTATATCTAATTACAATATACTTAAATATTTAAGTTTGATTGAATTACTTATAAAATGTAAGTAGATTCTACTAGTTTGTAGACAGAATTGAATGTGTGAATAAATTTAAGTTAAACGGACTCAAATTATGAAGGTTATCCCCTGACCACGGCCCACGCTGGTTAGGTGCTGCAAGTCAGGTAGCGACACCATTTTTGTCATGGTTGAAAGCATGTGTGAATTCAAGGAGCTGTTGATGAGAAATTGGAACATTTGTTTTAGCCATTTCTGCAGACATTTTTCCAGACATTTAACTTTTTATCGTTTCTTTGTTTCCCAGACCGTTTGTGAGCTTGGTATTTTTCTCAGTTTTTAGTCTTTTCCTTTCTATGGACTACTTGCACAACTATTTCCGCGTTCTACTTATTACATAATTTCCGTTAACAGTGTTCAGTGCACCTATATACGTGAGAACGCAGATTATCACTACGTTTTATGCCTTAAAACATTGAATCATGTTCTCTGTGTTAACATGAATTATCTTGAGCCTGCTGAAATGTTCTTATAAATATATTTTCTTTCCATCTCTGCATTCTGAAAAATACATATATTTTCCCACTAACCTGCAGCAGTCAGGTGCTCATATTCAGTGTTCATACAGTGTTTTTCTCTTACTGATATTATACCTGTTGAGTTTATATTTTTAAATAAATTAGATTTTTAAAAAGGATTGCGTGTACGCTGGTGCTTTTATTCCAGTTTTTTTCAAAATAGTTGAACAAATGAGTGCGCGGTACGTGCCCTAAATAAATGTAATGATGTTAAATATTTAATTAATCTTAAACAGTAACTCACACAGCTTGGAAGATAATGACAGACAACTTTGAATATTAATTATGCATTTTGAGCATAAACATGTAAATTACATACAGTAAGTTGATTGACCATGAAAAATGACACAGAATAGAGATTCAAATATTTTAATTTAAAATAAATAAATGTTCGTACTGATCTTATTCATCAGGTCTCACACACTTCAGCATCGAAGTCAGTAGTTCAGATGAGCACTGACACCCTGTGGTGAAATAATAATTTTATGTTTAACAGCCGCGGCTTGATCGGCTTGCTTGGAATAAAACATGTTCTGTTGAGTTTGGAAAATTCTGTACACAGTAATCATCAGAATATCTCTTCTCCTCTCTCTGAAAATGTCCAGATTTTAAATCTTCTTGTGGACACTCATTTTAGGTGCCGCTTAGTCAACTTGACCACAGTACATCGAAAATATACATAACCGGAAATGAGTGAGATGTACTATTTCAAAATGGAATTGTGTCACAAAGCTCAGTGCAAGTAGTCCATTGTTACTTTTTCACTTGAGGAGCTGTTGTTGGGAGTGTAAACGCTGTTTGAACCTCCGGCCAGCGTCAAACTCTAGCAGAGGAGAGAGGATGGCGGTGCGGATACGGTGAGTGAATAAGTTAGCGACCACGTTTTATTTCTACACGTCTTTTGATTAAAAGAATAAGTTAATTAATGGTTTAAATACAAAAACAGATGGATGTACTCCTGTTTTATCTAGGTTCATAGCCCTCTTTAATGGCACACTATCTTGTTTTGTGTATGTATTGCCCTCATAATATAGTCTCAAACTTGGAAGTTATGCAAGAACAGAACAATTTCCTTGTTTGCATCTGGAATGTATGTACATTTAAATGCACAATATGTACACTTATCCTACCTTCACAACTCCAGATCAGCAGTATGTCACGTGGGTTTACGTGGCTGAAAACTTCATTCACCTGCATGCTGCACAATTACATGTAAACCATAAAGTCAGGTGCCATTCTAAAGACTGTAACTTTAATGTTTTCTCTTCACAGAAAAGTTGTCAACGACAAGCCTGACATCAGCCAGATGGTACTTCAATGGCGAGCTCTGTCTACAGTAAACCAGGTAAGTATAGATGCATTCATGCCATGTCGCAATATGCATATGTGTATGTGTAATAACTACAAAGTAATTGATATTACAAAACATTTTAAGTTAAATTAACTCAACTTAACTGCAGCTTATCCGGGTTTCAATAAAAGCAAAGGTTTATAAAAACTGTATTTTTGTCTTGTTTTATAGTAAAATATGTAAAACTTGAAGTATATACCAGAAGCCAATTATTCTATTTCATAAAGTTAATATTTTTCTTACAAAAATGCATCGCTTCACTTCAGAAGGCCTTTATTAAGCCCCTGTAGCCATATGGATTACTTTTATGATGGATGTGCGTTTTTTTTTTTTTTTTTTTTTTTTTTTTTTTTAATGGTACCATTTGCTCCCATTATAAAGCTTGGAAGAGCCAGGATATTTTTTATTTAACTCCAATTGTGTTTGGTTGAAAGAAGAAAGATATAGGCACCTGGCTTGAGGGTGAGTAAATTATGGGATAATTTTCATTTTTGGGTGAACTATCCCTTTAAGGTGTGATGACCACCTTCCTCCATTCTTAGTTTGAGGCACCAGTCAAGGTCTTTTACCTTGGCAGTATGAGAACACTCACAAAAGGAGGCTGTTCAGTCATTTAGAATTAATGTAAAGTGGAGGGAGTTGGTCAGCTGACTTGTCTGAAAGATTGGTGAGATTGTTAACTTGTAGAGGCTCTCTGTATTATCAGTACAAGGAAGACACAAGTGTAATAAAAATTGTATTAACAAAATATAAACAAGAATAACTAACACAACTACTAAATGAATACAATGAATGATAAAGGAATAAAGTGCATGAAATGTATAAAATACAATTGATTAAGTTGGATGTGGCTATGGAAGAGTTACGTTATCTTAGGGAAAGATAAACTGTTGTTTCTCTGAAACTTATAAGGTGAAGAACCTTATTATGCATCAAATAAATGAAAGATTATTTGTTATCAGCTATATTACCTCTAATGTAAATTAGAAAATCATATACTGATAAAATACAACAATGCCAAGGTCTCTGGAAAGAGGTTTGGTCAAGTGATATTTACATTCCACATGGTCGAGTGAGCAGTCTGATGACTAGTTGTGTTGCTGGGTGACTATGCAGTGGGGAAAGGAGCCGGAATCTGTTTCAACAGCCTTGAACATGAAGCGTTGTGGGATGCTGATCTCCTTGAGCACCAAAGGGTCCTGAAATCTGCAACACATAGATGAGGTCCTGATGTAGGTGCAGAAGGTCCTTAACATTCTGGAACATGCAGACAAAGGTACCTTGAAGTGAACCTTAACCTTGTTGCAAATGTCTCTGTGTGTCTTCTGCCTCTCTGCACCAGACGCTCAGAACTTGGTCAATCTGCTTTTGTCTCTCTGGCATGTAGACTCGAGACGTTATGTATCTGTTATTGTCTCGCTGAAGGAAAACTCTGAATGTAGTGTTTGTTAATGTCTCTTTCCTCACAGACTAGAGGCTCAGCACATGGTCGTATCTGTTGCTGCCTCACATGCTGTAGACTCATATCATGGAATTTGTTGTTGTCTCTCTGGATTAACCAGAGGCTCAGAACGGTACGGTGTATCTGTTATGTCTCACCGGATGGAAGACTCAGAACTTATGTGTTGTTGCCTTCCCTGTAACGGGCCGCAGGCTCAGAAGGTGGTTGTATCTGTTGCAGTCTCACCCTTGTGGGACTCAGAACTTTGTTGATTTGTTTCTGTCTATCCCCTTACAGGACTGACTCAGAACAAAGAGACTCTGTTAAAAGGGTACCTTTATCCCTTTCTGATGAGGAGAAGATTGCAATTTGGCGCTTATCCATTCCAGTGCGGTGATTGGCTGCTGGCATCAGAGGGGACACACACAGTGTGACTCACCCTCTTTTCCCTGTGGATAAAGCACACATTTGGAAGTCTTTAAAGTGTCTTTAAAGTTTTACCAATGCATTTCTTACTTTCCAAACCACCACCAGAATACCTTTGGCAATATTCTAAACAAATAGAGTCCAAACAAGATGGAAAAAGATTGAAATGTCATGCATTCATTCATTTGTACATTAATAACTCGATTTGTGTAAGATGTCGTACTACAGATAGCTGTCACTGCGAGAATACTTATTTCTCTGAATAAGTACAAAATGGATGTGTGTAGTGTTCCTCACTTTTAAGGTTTCCAAACATAGTTATGAATGGATTTGTGTGGATCATTGTGATCTCCCTTTGTTTCAGCCACTGCTCTTGCCTCCAAAAAGTCCTAATGAATGTTGATGGCATTTGGCTTAAACCTTAGGGATCCTTCCCAGGCTTGATACCAGAGTAACACAAAACTAATATAACACATTACTTTTAAAAAAAGATAACTAAATAACAATTAGTTACTTTTTAGGGAGTAATGCAATATTGCAATGCATTACTTAAAAGTAACTTTCCCCAACTCTGGTAAGTAACTAGCCAAGTTATCTTAGTGACCCTGAAGATGAAGAGCTTAAAAAAAGAGACACAAATGCAGAGAAACAGAATGCATACTGAATATGAATGTACAAACACATCCACAGGACACTGAAGGCATTTCTAGCTTGAAAACTTCTAGAATCTATTAGCAATTTCAAAAATGACACAATTTTTCTCTGCAGATGTATGTACAAGACACAATAGCAGCCATTACAGGCCTTGTTGATAATGTTTTCAATTTGTTTTCTGTGCGCAGGCTGGATACATATTCCATATTGTTGGATAAATACATTTCATACCATGAAACGGTGACTAGGAGATACAGCTGAAATGTTTCTTGTGTCAATGCGGGGCTAAGAATATTATGAGGCGAATTGTTGCAGGATTTGCTGCACTGACCTGAAACACAATAAACTGATTTTCATTGTGAGGATGGATACAATGCTTTGGAATGAAAAGCACGTTACACTTGAAGGGTTGCACAATTGAAGGACACAATTTGAAATTATACTTTTTTCCCCTTATGTTTGAAAACAATCATTTTGCAGTTCATTTTGATGATGTTAGTGGCGCAGAAATGACACGCTATAAGACGTAAAAGAAATGAGTTTAACAGAGTTTAATGCCATTTAAGTTCAAACATGCACTAAGTGTGGAAATTAGGAGAAAAAAAGAATTAAAGGGGTCATAAATTGAAAAATCTAATTGGCATAAAAGAGATCATTGTGCTATAAAAATATCCTGTTTGTTTCAGAACTCAAAACTTCCTTTCTAGTCCACAGTTTTTAATGAAACCAAGCTCCCAAAATGAATAATTTCGGATTTTGTCTCAGTATGACATTATAGTGCAACAAAAGACCGCCTCTGCAGAAGAAGATCAATGCCTACTTCTACATCATTGCTTTTTTAGCCCCGCCCATCGATTCGCACATGTCATGTAGTAGTAAATACGAGACAGATGCAGCAGGATTATTCCGCAACAAAACCATAGAGACGCCTCTGAGGATTACGAGACGTTTTGAAATGCCAAGTTGTGGAAAAACGGATGAACAGTCCACAGGCCTGTTGCATGATTGAAGAGTTTCAGAGTAGGTTTAGAGTTGACAATTCCATATAAATCCACCCTGGTTTAGATCAGGTTCAACAGGCTCACAACGTTCTGTATAAACGTTCTCTATCAACTCAGGTTTAATGCGATTAACTGCACCTGAAAGTGTGACGTGCGGCAAGCAGCCAATCACACGGAACATGGAGAGCGTCGGTTTGATTACCTTCTCGCAAAAGAGCCGCTGCCACTTCTCTTCTGAAGATTAAGAGATCATTATGAAAAAAATATAATGAAATTAAATGCAGAAATAAACACTTCTGCTACAGCGAAAGTAGTATGAGAAGGCAGCTGAAAGAAAATATCTGATTATATCAATGCAAGTGAATCAAACAAATAGGCCTTTTAATTTACATAGTTTAACAAAGAGCTCAAAAGAATACATGTAAGCTTAATCAGTTTAAAAGCTTATATATTAAAGCTTGCATTTATATATTTATATTCATTTAAAAGCAAACTTTAATATTAATTGTAAATGAATATATTACATGAATTATACATAATTACAATTCATATAATATAAATATTTAGCAGCAAAAGGTGGACAATTTTGTCTCTAAAATTCTTTCACTATAAACTGCTTTAATTTGGAGTGAGCGATACAGGGGAAGTGGTTTTATTACATCATATACATGTCACTTTAATCACAGCTGATTGGTCCAGTTTTGGTTTATGATCTCTAAACCAGCATAAAACCTGCTACAGGGCAGGTTAGTCGTATAGTTAGTCGTAAGTTACCATCGCGATGAAACCCACTAAAAACCAATCCACCTTCTTGAGTCCAATATTTCCACTACAAGATATAGGCCCAGTTTCACAGACGGGGTTTAGATTATGTCAGAATTAGGCCTTAGCTTAATTAGGACATTTAAGTAGCTTTTATAAACATACCCTAAAAAAAAAATAAAAAATACTGATGTGCATCTTGAATGAAAACAATGGCACTGACATATTCTAAGACAATGTTGCTTTCAGTTAAAACAACTCAAACATGCTGTGAAACCGGGGGAAAGTCTCTTACATTTAAACTAAGGTTTATAGTTGGCTATGGCTGAGAAGAGATGTCATATCTGTTATTATATTGTGTATATTAGCACAGCTGGACTAATCAACATCCACTAAATTTATTCAACCTTAGCACAAGCACCAAATTGTGCTAAATCGTTTCACACGTCAGGTCTTTTATGCCTTTCCTCTTAACCTGGGATGATTCTCATTGTTGTAATCTAAAGCTGCGGTGAAAGCATGCAACTTGCTGATACCGCCAGCTGAGGAGATGTGCGGGGGTTGACGATCTGACATCCTCCACCAATCACCAGCAAGGTTTTCACATGTGTGGGTGGGCTAATTGCACCATGAGATACATTTAAAGACTTAATGACTATCATGCAGTGACCAAAAATACATGTCTCCCAGAAATAGTGGCTGGAATAGGCGTGGTACAGACTCTTGCTCTCAAATAAATAGAGACTGAGTGTGCTCGCAGATAGCATTGCAAAGGGCTTGAATACATAGAGAGCTGATAACAGAACAGTGTGCTGACCATTATGAAAGGCCAAACATCTGAGAGGGCGATAAACACAGGCAACATAATCCATCTGTAAAAGGCTTTTTGCTATTTCAAGGCACTTTCCATGAACAGGGTACAAAACAGCGCCTGAAACCAAGAGGGTTTTTTTTTTTTTCAGCAACGGTTGAATATTATTCACTTCAGCAGGTCAAACTAAATGTTTCATATGTTTTAAAGTCCCCCTGTATTCAATAATTTTATCACTTAAAACTCATATTTGATCACCAAAATTTTTGTTTTGTTTCACCAAGTTTTGTTCCTGTGAGAAAAAAAAAAAAATCTTAATGCCTTAAAATAGCTTGAATGTAACTCTACACCCTTGCCTCATTTAATATACACAGATCTATGAATATGATAATAAGCCCCGCCTCCACTCGCTCGCACGAGCTCAGACGAGATCCATTTGGTCAACTGAGGTAAACGCTGCACAATCAATGGTATCGCTTTTTACATAACAGTAATTAATATGATTAGCGTTTTGCTTGACTGTGTTATTAAACAGCTAATAATGTGTTAATGCTAATGTTACACAAACCATGTTCACATTCATGAGTCAGACAGTTGCCTTCTAACATTCAGTATCCTTAGAAATGCTTTGACCAACTCAGAATGTCTGTGGAGAAAGGCATACAGTTCATCATAACATCGTAATATGCATCATACGCGCGCCATATTGCTAAATCTAACCGATTTTTCATGTCAACAGAAAAATATACCAGAATAACCTCTTTTTGAGATTCCCTTGTTAATGATATGCTAAAGCCCGCCGCCATGTTGACATGATTGGTTACAAGGTAGTTTGTGACACCAGAAACACCAGCAATTTCAAACTGCGGGTTTGAGAATGTCTTTGGTTTAGTGCAGTTTTAAAGAGAAAATACTCATTAATAGTGTTGACATGAATTTGCACATGGTTTGTCTTAAAGCATGTTAAAAACACCAGATAGACATTAAAAACTTGATTTTCACCACAGGGGCACTTAAAAACACCATAATTTGTGTAGTTTTGTAATAAATAAAGTAAAAATTAAATGTATACAATTAAAAAATAAACGTCTGGATGGAGAAGAGTTGCAGAACTAATCTAAATTACCTGTAGGAGTAAGAACATTAAAAGATAATTATGGTTTGTGTGGTTTTACGTTTATGTGGTACTCAAATGAACACATGAATCAATTTGATCAAATTCTATGAACTGTCCAAATGAAGTGATTCACTAAAACGTATCAGACTTAGCAGCACATATAAATCACTGAATCGTTTCTGGCTTTAATACTGTGCTATTTTTCTACGTTTAGGTGTTATATTGTTGGCCATATTTCCTTATTCCACTCTTGCCCCTTTTTAAGTGTAGAAAAGCTGAAGTCAGGGATTTACGTCTCATGGAAATCTTATCTCTGCACTATCCCCAGTGGAGTGTGCAAAGGATTTATCCCAGAGAGGTGTGTGTCTGTCTACTCTGACTCAAGGGCTCTAGATAAGGCCTCACACCTTCCTCATAATTGAACATTTAGTGTACAATTGCCGGACAGGGAAAACCAATGTTATACAATAGTGATAATAGCAGTAGTGGACACAGAATATTGCTAAATTATCTGGAAAAACCAACCTTGGTTACCTGCTGTGGATCTACTCAGTGACATTAAAGAAGACATGCAAAGAAGTTATTCACGGTGGATAAACGGGTGTTTTGTCAACTTCAACAGTCAGTCAGTTATATTGATTGACAGCAAGACAGACAGATATATGGATAGGCAGACAGAGAGACTGGTACAAAGACAGACGGACAGATGGGTAATCAGATAGATAGATAGGTAGACAGACAAATAGATAGATAGATGAAAGAAAGAAAGAAAGAAAGAAAGAAAGAGATATACCACTTGCAAATATACACTTAGTACAGTCATACTCAACATTCTCTAAGCATAACAAAAGCAGGCTGTCAGCAAACATGTTGTTTTGTCGGTGCAGTCGCTGTTTTGTGTGTGTGTGTGTGTGTGTGTGTGAGTGCGTGTGTGTGTGTGCGTGCTTGTAAGCCAGCAGGAAATGTCTGAAGGCGTCTGATTTAACATTCAGGTCATGGGCAGGGACCACATCAAATTCTGACCTGAAACAAACATACAAACCTTTGTCAAAGACACAACCTACAAATGCATACCTTGAACTCCCCTTACATGCACAGTGAATGTAAACTCCCTCAATAACTGCATTTCTGACTGTTCTGGTCACTTAACCGCTAAACCTAAGCTAGCTCTCCTCATGTTGTTTTCACAAATGCTCTTTTTTTTTTTTTTTTTATGTTTTGCCAGGAATTCCTATCCTACATTGGGTGCTATGCTCCATTTTACTTGTTCAAAATCCTTGTCTGTAAAGCACTTTGTCATGGAATATTACAAATAATGTCTGATGAGAAGAAAAAACCTCAAAAGAGCAGCCGCATGACAGTCTGTGAAAAAAAGAAAGAAAAAAGCTTTATATACAGACACGAAGTCCTGGCTTGATCACATTATTTCTGTTCTTGACACCCCAGGTGGCAGGAGGAGGGAAATGCGCGTTGAGTCGTGTGGAGCTAATGGAATGGAAAGGTGTTGTGGAGGGAACAGTGCTCGATTGTTTGCTTCCTCATTGAGCAGGGGAGAGGAGACCAGGAGGAATCGATGTCTCGGCTTATTAAAACTGCCCACTTCACTTACCTAGACAACAGCAGACTCAGAGAGGACCACTGTCCTGGAAAAGGCCCAAGATTTTACACACCACATCACACCGCTAAGAGTCTGTCGAAGCCATCTTGAACCCGGTGTAAAATTGCTGTGAGCTGTGATGGGTTACTAGAGTTTCTTTTCTTTTTTTTTTACATCATAAAAATCTGCTGACATCTGATAGGCCTGTTTTAGCATTGTAAGCTCTTTTGTGGACTGTATTTAGGGTGCTGTCCATGGTCCTGTCTGGACATTTTAAATTTTAGGGTGCTGTTGGGTGTTATCTGGACATTTGGTAATTAATTTGTTGTCTTTGGTCTTATCCAGTCATTTTTAACTTTAGGGTGCTGTTCATGGTGTTATCCAGACATATTGCTGTTTAGGGTGCTGTCCATGGTCCTGTCTGGATGGTTTGCTCTTTAGGGTGCTGTTCATCATGCTCTCTGTCCATGGTCCTATTTGCTCTGCAAACAAGTGGCATCAAAAGACTGACCTGGGGCATGTTCAAGCTCAAACCGGTGCACAACGTTTTGCTACGGCTTCCTGGTTGAACGACATGTTTCCTGGAAACGGTGTGCAACGGGGTTTGAGATACGTTTTCTCTTACTTGGTGGGTGTGTCAAAAATCTCAGCCCAGTCAGCAGCAACATGTATATAAAGCACACGGTATTAAAGAGACAGCTCGCACAATGGGTCCAAGTAAAGTCGATTACAAATGTGTCTGCTGCAGCTTGGTGTACTCAACAATATAAGATATTAGAAGACATGTTTGTCGTAAGAGTTTTATAGTAAAAATCTAGCATCAAGTTTTCAAAAAGAACATAGTTGCAACTCTTGCATCATCAGAACGGGGTGTTCAACGCATCACCGTTTCCGTTTAAAAAACGTTTTGCAACATTTTGTCGGGGCTGAACGCAACCCTGCTTTCACTGAATGAGAAAAACAGTTTAAAATAAATAGCATGTATAATGAAACATACATCTGAATTTTATATATATATATATATATATATATGTGTGTGTGTGTTTGCCATAGAGAAATGTTTTTTGATGATAAGATATAAACCGATAAAAGATTGTCCTACTATGATCTCCAAGGTTATTAGTCACTATTAAACTATATAAATATAACCTGTATTGTGTTTGATTTTACAACCAGTGACTATTATTTTTGTTTGTTTGATTACATGATATACAATGCTTTATGCAATAGTTTACCTTAATAATATAATTTAACTTAACTTTTTTTTCTTTTTCATTTTCATATATGTTTGCAGCAAAAACATTGGCATTCATTGTTGAGCTCTTACTGAAATAAACAGATTGTCAAAAACAAAAAGAACATGATGACATGTATGAGCCAGATAAAAAATAAATTAAATTAAATAATAATTTATGGGATTATTAAAATGTAAATTATTTTAATTATTTTGAATCTACAACTCCAAATCAAGAAAAGTTGGGACATTTTGCATTAAAATCAAGAATCTGTGATTTGTTAATTCTCTTGAACCTTTATTTAACTGACGAAAGTACAAAGACAAGATTTTCAATGTTTTCACTGGCTAAATTAATTGTATTTTGTTAATATAAACTGTCATGAATGAGGCTCCCGCACTTCCTCCCCCGCACCACCGGAGGGAGCCTTCACCAGAATATTGAACTTACGGACTACGTTTCCCATAGGCCCTCATTCCTGGGACTGATTACACACACACCTGCACCACATCACACTCACACTACTTAAGCAGCACGCACCCACACACACACACGCTGTGAAGTCTTGATTTGCCCTGGTGTTTTCTGTGGATTGTTATACTGTTGCTTTCTGGACTGTTTACCCCTTGTGATTCTCTGTTGCCTGCCCTGGTCCTTGCCTGTTTACTGGACTGTGTTTGCTTGCCGCCTGCCCTGATCTCTGCCTGTATCCTGATTCTGTCTGTCTGCCGCCTGCCTCGACCTCTGCCTGTCCCTGTTTATGTCTCTACCTCTGCCCTTGCCTGTGAGAATACTTTTGTTAATAAAAGCTGCAAATGGATCCCCATTCTGTTGACCCATCATTACATAAACAAACTTTGATTTTGATGGCTGCAACACAATCCAAAAAAAGGTGGGACATGAGGCATGTTTACCACTGTGTCACATCACCTTTCCTTTTAATTACACTTTTTAATCATTTGGGAATTGAGGATACTAATTGTTGCAGTTTAAGTGGAATTTTTGCCCAATATTGCAGGATATAATACAGATGCTCAGCGGTCTGTGGTCATCTTTGTCTGACTCTCCTTTTCATGATGGGTCATACATTTTCAATAAGAGATGGATGTGGACTGCAGGTAGGCAGTCAAGCACATCCATTCTACAGTGTAGAGTGTCTAAGAAACCACTGTGGTATAGCACGTGCAGAATGATGGCAGTTTTACAATCCCAGTATACGTCTCCACATCAGTGGTACATTTACACATATGCAAGTCACCCATACCGTGACAGATGTTTGCTTTTGCACCTGTCGGCGATGGAAAATTCTGGATAGTCCCTTTCATCTTTGGGACTGAGAACTCGATGTCCGTTTTTTCCAAAAACATGCAGAAACATGTGACATCATGAAACATCATCTGACCACAGCACACATCTTCACTGTCTTTTGGACCATCTGAGATGAGCACTGGCCCAGAGAATTCGGCAGCATCTCTGCATTGAACAGATGTATAGATTTCTCCTTGCGTAACAGAGATTCAGGTTGCTTTTCTTGATGCAGTGGCAAACTGTGTTAAGTGACAGCGGTTTTCTAAAGTATTCCCGAGCCCATGTGGCTATATTTAACACGATAGCATGATGGTTTCTCATGCAATGTCATCTGTGGGATTCGAAGATCGCACACATTCAGCCGAGGTTTCCTGCCTTGCTGACTGAGATTTCTCTGGATTCCCTGAAACTTTTCACAATATTATGTATGGTTGATGGTGAAAGTATCTGAAATATCTCTTTTATATTCTTTTACAATCTTGCATTGAGAAATGTGATTTTTGAATTTGAATTTGTTCCTTTAATACCCAAACACGATACCCTCACCTATTACGAATTCACCTAATTGTGGACTGTTTCAAAACTGTTTAACTTGGATATTCTGTAATCTTTTCCCTACTATTGTGCTTCTGTCCACAACTTTTCTTTATTTGGGGTTGTACATAATCTCTGTGTTTGACATTTTTTATTTTTTTATATATTATTGATAATTTTCTGTATTATAAATTGTCACAAGTCATCAAATCACTAATACATAACAGGCACTTGAAGTAACTCAATAATGCAGAACAAATAGATACGGTAATAGTTCTTAATAGAGAAAAACCTCATATGATTTAACTGCCTTAGCTATTCAGAGGGTTATAATGGGGGGTGAAACATTTACATGCATGATTACATTTTAAAGGCAAATAACCTATGTTCAGTGACATCTGGATGGGAGGATTGTCAGCATGTATAATGGCTTGGGGATGGGAATTAGGGTCACCTTGTTGTTCATTATCTAAAAGAGACCTTGCAGAGGTCCAAGCTCACTTCTTGTGCACAAAATGAGCAGTTGAAACAGCCATGGAATATGCGATTTTGAAGATATACATTTTATTAGCATGTTCCCTGGAAATTGAACCCGTGACCTTGGCGTTACAAGTGAAACGCTCTACAAGTTGAGCCATGTGAGGAAAAACTTCACTCAACAATTTTTTGTAACCAATAAGACAAAATCACAAACCTGCACACTGGTGATTTTTTTTTTTATTATTATTTTTTTTTCTGAACATCTTCCATTGATTGAAAATTTGTCAGATTTATCCCCAGTCCAATATCTAGCATTATAGATTCCCAGGATTGACAGCCATGAGCGTCAAGTTCCCTGCAGACTAGGACTGGAATGATGGCAAAACTCAAGGCATCTGAATTGTTGCTCAAGTCACCAGACCTCAGTGTCATTTAACTCCTGTCAGGATCAATCTCAAATCAGTTTCCCAAAACGCGCTCAGTCGTGGCAGACCATTTGACATCTGACATTTAGTCTGTGATGTGTTTGCCTCTCATTTTTGCTATCTATCTTCCACACTCTGCAATTCATTAGTTAAATATTGTGGTAAACACGACTTGTCAGCAAGGGTTATTTTGGAGCGGGTGTGGTTTGACAAGTGTAATTCAAGACAACTTGCGCAGCGGTTCTAGTGTTGAGGATATCCAGAGTTTAACTCAAACCTCCTATAGAGTTAAGTCTGTGAATTTAATATGTGATTATTTTTATATAAATGTATTATTATTGCATAATATTTAATTTAATATACTATTATATAATATTTAACATCATATTTAGATTATAAATATATAATACACTTAAATCTAACTGAATGTGCCACCTACTAACACCGCTTAAACGGACTAAACACACAAAATTATGCCAAAATGCCTATTTTGTCGAGTATCCTCGTAAGCAGGCACGTGCACACAGACATAAAAGGGGGTTTGAGCACCTGCCCTTTTCCTTCCTCGAGAGAAAAGTGCCTTTTTTTCTGGGGTGCTTTTTTTTTTTTTTTTTTTTAATAAATAAATGAATATATATTCCTGTTTGCGCACAGCTTCCCTGTCAAACAAATATATTTACTAAATCAGTTAAAAAAAAAAAATAAATAAAAAAAAATACTACATATCAGTTCGGCTTTGTAGAGTTCAGAAGCTCTCCCTCCGCTACACGTCATTCATTCCCGTACGCGCGCGCCCCGCCCCACCTCGTGTTTGCTGCTGGCTGATAACTTCTGACAACTATGCCAGGGAAAAGACAACAGCTGTCTGGCGATGAGAAGCGAAAAAGAAAAAAGCCCTAGATGAATCCCGTGCATCTTTTTCAGGTAGCCTATGTATGTTCACAAACATGTGGAATTATTTATACGTTTAACGCCGCGTTAATAATTTGACTACCAGCAACGCACCTGCCTGATTTGATACAAATGCAATTTATGTCATATTATAATTATAATTATAATATTACAATTTATAATATTTTAATGTGCTATGCAAAGATATATGTAGTGCTAATACCGGAAGAGGAGAATTCCATGGACACGAATCCATGAACTGCATTATTAGACAGTTTTCTAAGGATGCACGATTTATTAAAACCATTTAAAAATCACAGTACAGCATTGCATAATGCTATCATTCTTAAATCTACGCTTACACACGAGAATACATCAATACAAGTTTAAACCCTCGTTCTGAGTGCGCATGTTTTGATGTTCACAATATTGTTGAAGAAATTACAGTGGCTGTAGCATTTATGTCATAAAGAAGTGGCCGATTATTATTATTATTATTATTATTATTATTTAACTAATATTATATTTTTAATTATGCTGGTTGGCCAAAAACAAGGATTTGATCGTGCTGTGTAACAACTACAATTACCAGGCTTTTGGCGCCCTCTGCAGGCATTTGTTATAATATATATTATGTACTTGCAACATTTCAGAGGAAAAAACTCTTGCCCCCGGTTTCACAAACAAGGCTTAAGCTAGTCCTAGACTAAAATGCATGTTTGAACTGTTTCAACTGAAAGAAACTTGCACCGACATACCTTAAAATATGCAATTGCTTTGTCTCAAGTTGCACACCAGTAACATTTTTTTCGAAGACATGTTTATAAACGTTACCCTAATTGAACTAAACCCTAATCCTGGCTTAGGCTAAGCCCTGTCTGTGAAACCGGGCCCAGATGTGTTTAAATATGCAGATTAGCTTGTTTTGGTTAATTTAGATTAAGAAATCTACAGATGCAAAGAGACGGAGGGTAGTAGGCTTAAAACAAACACCATCTAAATGTGTATTTTCTAAGTTTTCTTTCTATTAGAGTAAAAGAAAACATGGAAGCAAAAATAGACCAAAATCTTAAAATTGTCCACTACATGAAATAAGTATTCCAATAACACCAAAAGAAAATAATTAAAACAATTTACTGATTTGTGCAAAATAAATATTAATAGTGAAAATATATCCTTCTCCTTAGTGCAGTCATTTATTCTAAATATATACTCTAGCTCAGTGGTTCCCAAACCTGTCCTGGAGGACCCCCAGCCCTGCACATTTTCTCCCTATTTCTGACCCATTTCAGGTCTTGCATTTTCTACTAATGAGTTGAATCAGGTGTGATATATGAGGGAGACATACAAAATGTGCAGGGCTAGGGGTCCTCCAGGAGCTTCTTGAAAATAGTAGTGTAGAAAACCTAGTGAATACTAAAGAAGATCATGGTCTCTGTGTGAACTGATTATTTTGTAGAAATCTGTGGAGTATGAAACAATTGAGGGAATTAAAATAAATTGGTAAGGAAGCCAGAATTGTGTTAATATATTTTATGTTTTGTTTATTATTATTTTTAAATAAATAATTATGAGAAGTGCCCTTTTTTCCACTTGAGCCTCTGCCCCCCAAAATGTCTGTGCACATCCCTGCTCATAAGCACAGTCTTAAATGAGTTAAATAAAGTCTTAAAGGTCTTAAAGTGACAGCAACCTAATAAACCTGCTACATTCTGCCATTAATGTTAATCAAAGAACAAAAGAAAAAGAAAATCACTCACTGCTCTTAACTGAATAACTTTTGTAATAAAGATTAATAAAAAATAATCTATATTTTGATCTAAGTGTTTTATAAGTGCTTTGATTCTGGATATTTCCTACTTGTTAGATCAAATATTTTAAACCTACTGTCTTTGTTGTTTCTATATTAATTTGGGGATTAAATGTGAAATCATTACAATATAAAAATGTATTAAAAACTTCAGTCTGGTATTGTTGTTCTATACCAAGCTACTTACCCGACTACCTACCTGTTACATTTACCAGTTGCGATCCTGTCTGCAATCCTTTTCAGTCGTCTTCAGTCTCCAGCTTGCATCAGTCTGCACCTATAAAAAGAAGGACTAGTGTTTGATACTGATTTATGAACTCAGTCACTAACCTGCTTGCATCGCTTGTTTTCTGATCTTACCTGCAAATAAACACCTTTTTGTGGAAGTTACCTGTACTGTCTTCTTCTGTTTGCTGACAATATAGTTAAAACATAAAATTGTAATAATATTTATTTCTGTTAACTGAAGAAAAAAGCTGAAATAATGTTAGATAAACTTGAAAACTTAAACTAATTAAACTAACTGAAATAAAATAAGTTAAGGTAATAAGGAAATAAATAAATACATGTTTAATAGTATATCAATAACACTTAAATGTGCTTTTAGGATTATGAAATAAATTAAAACTAAACAAACTTGTAAAACAACAATTGTCTCTTTATAACTTTAGGGCTATACATACAGATCAACATAAAATATGTATGTATTTATTTATTTTTTTCCCTCATACACCATAGTGCAGTGGTTTCCAAACTGGGGTACGTGACGTGACAGAGGGGGTACGCGAACAAAATTCTCAGTTTTTTTGTTCATTTAATTCTTCCCCATCTTAAAACCGAGCATGTATTTCATGGCACAATGCCGAAAATACATGACATCTTTTGCGGTCAAACTGACTAAATCCATTTCTATAGAAGCAGCGTGCATATGGGTGCTTACAGGTTACGTCAGAGTCTGCTGTCTTAAGCAGATTGCGCTACATTACTACCGTTATCGACAATGCACCTGTAGATTTAGAACTTACTAGCATGAAAAACAAATAGCCTGGCACAGAAGGTGCGTATAGAGATCAATTTAAGATTTAAACTCTTGATACAAAACATGCCTTTTGTGAGGTTTTGTTTTTAATGTTCATAATATTATACAAGCAAGAATGCAAATCCAATCCACACGTTTGCAAATGTGACATTGATTTTATAGAACAGTTCAACAAGTGATGTCTTTCACAATATTATCTACGGAGCCCCGCACATGACATGCAGAAAAAAATAGTAGGCTAAATCGAGCGCACGATTTAGTAAATTGAGTGAACGAATTAGTAAATCGTGTGCACAATTTAGTAAATCGAGGGAACAAATTTTTCTTATTATTTTTCTTCCATGTCATGTGCAGGGCTCCGTAATTATCAGTATATTTTGCAACGAAATAATAGTTCCAACGAAAGCCACAGCAGAACTACAACACACAGCGTGGTTTCGTGAACGAATCTGCGGCTTTGAACAAATCGTTCGTGAAAGTTATTGATTCAGTGATTCATTCATAAATACAGCCACTTGCTTCGTTACTGAATGACAGAATGACTCGGTGACTCACGCATTAAGACATACCGCCACCTACTGGCAGTTTTGGTACAGAATCACTTTTCACGTTTTTATCATCATTGCATAGTTTACTATTGAACTTTTTTCAATAAAAGATAATAAATGCACTGGAAAGTCAATATAGTGGGTAAATATTGTCCCTTAATGGAAAAGGTGCAAGTGGAAGAGAGGGGGTACACAGAAGGATGGTAAATGCCTCAGGGGGTACTCCACTCTAAAAAGTTTGGGAACCACTGCCATAGTGGATACTCTTATGCTTGGCCAAATCATATGTTTATTAGTTTTGTTTAGACATTATCAGGCCACACTTGGGGCTTACTAAACACATTCAGGGCTTATTCCCTGGAAACTCACCTTTGGCAGCCCATATGTGCTCATAATTTCTGCACTCATATAAGTAATATTTCATGAACTCAGTCAGATATGTCTTGTCAACACCTGAATAATGATTTTAGGGGGGAAACAGATGTAATTTCCCACTGTAATTTGTTCAAACAGGCTTGGCAGAAACGAATATCTTTTTAGACAGCTTCAGACATGCATACTAATCTACTCAGACAGCTATGCAAAATTAGGCGTTACACAAACCAAACACCGTTTTTAGCATACTGTTTTTTGTTTTTTTTTTGGGGGGGGGGTCATTGTGGGTTTAAGTTGAGCTCTGTCAACAGCATCTGTGGCCTATGTCTATGGGCTGAGACAATTCAGATTGTTAAAAGCCAAAATGCGGAGCATATACTTGTCTTAAATTCTTTATTTATTTTTTATTTATTATTATAGCCCTTTTAAAACAGTCAGACTAAAGAGAGAGAGAGCGCATGTTTTAGTATTTATATGATATTATACTATTTATTTGTATTTTGATTTAGCTTCTATTTTTATATTTCCCATTTTAATTTTACTTTTAGTCATTTTAGTTCTTCAAGCTAAACTTTGTAATTCATTTAGTTGCCAGCTACTTGATTTGTTTAACGATGCGTCGTACTATGGTAGTGAGCGAGTTATGTCGTTGTACGGGAAACGCACCCCTGATTGGTCAGCCAGCCCCAGTCTGTTGTGATTGGTCTACTCTGCTCTGAATAGCCAGATGGCCCAGTCTGTTGTGACTGGTTCACCGCTCAGAGCGTGTCGAAAAATGTAATGCCTCTTACATTACCTGGCTATAGACTATAGACATAGACAGGTAATGAACATAATTTAGCTAACATTTATAATTTATTTATGGATTAATATAGTATGTATACACAAACTTTGAAGCTCAATATGTAAAAACTGCACAGAATGCAGATAGGACCTTATAATTCCAAGGTGGTGACATGCTCTGCTAAACAAATTCAAGCACCGAGACCAACATTATTTAATGTTTAAATTAGCCCAGAACATTTCTTTAAGAGCTCAGTGTGTGCCAGCTGTTGCTTTAAGAAGCTTTTCACATGCTTCATACCATGTATCATGAGAAACCAAGGCCCTTGCACTACATATTGCACATTTCTAAATTCTGAGTTAATGTATTTCTACTGCCAACTGCCAGTATGCATTATTTCCAAGAGGATTTCCTGAAAAAAAGTGGTTTATTAGAGCTCATAACTCTACAATACGAGTTTGCAGAATTTGTAACATGAGTACAATGTGCAGGAAAGTGAAGTCAGTTTTGTGGGCTTGTTGGAGGCTGAGTGGGTGTAAGAAGCACACTGTGCTATCCTGAGTAGGAGGAAATCTTATGAGGAGTGACAGAGATACAGAACAGGAACAAACACACATCCCTGTCTCATGAAGAGGCCTTCCTTTACGGATGGGTTGGGATAATATGCTTACATTCAAATGGCTTACATAAATGTGCCATATATTTGAAAGGGATCATTTATCTAAAAATTCTGATATCAGTTGCTTGCCTCGTGTCGTTCCGAACAGTATGGAATTCTTGCTTATGTCGATTGCAGTAAGAGACATTTAAAAGACTGTTTGTGCTGCGCTTCTCCCTACAATGAAATTGAGGGGACTGAGGCTGTCAAGCTCCAAGTAGTCCAAAGGATGTGATATATTGTCTTCCGAAGACATATGGACTAGACTTTAATGTGCTTTTTTGCTCTTTTTGGAGCTTGTTAGAATGTGCAGCTTAGACATTGTACATAAAATATCCGTAACATTTCTAACTCACCATGTTAGAAAGAAACTATTCCTATAAGAAAGACCACAGTAATATAATGAGCACAGAAATGCATGAAAATAGCTGAATGAAATGACATTTGTTTTTATCAACTTTAGGATCATTTTAGTATATTCAGTTCAAGTATATCTGGAGGAGGAAGTTTTTACAGCTGCTCCATTTAACATCCTGTTTTATTTTCAGTATGTACAAAAAGCAAAACATTTTATGATTATCTGGACTTTAGATAAAAAATAAAAAAAAAATGGAAATAAAGAATAAAAGAAAAACTGAAATGCTGGACTCACCTTTCTATTAAAAGCATCCAGAGTTGCACCTATTTGTTCTGGTTTAGTTGTCATGGAAACTGCAGCTTTTC